>DWLS01003240.1:0-16192 GCA_018246255.1 Pachliopta kotzebuea | reverse complement strand
ATCGATGATGGTAGAGCGCATTAACCTAGCAAATGCCTATTCACTCTTTTCTTGAAGAGGAACACTGACGCCGGCAACGAGGAGTCAAACCTCTTAGTGCGTAAACTGGGGATGTTTACAACATAAGGATGGAGTCCCGCCGTGCGCCTTGTCGTCCGGTGATGAAAGAGGGACGGGTGAATTACGTCATGTAATTCCTGCGCAATTAATTCTAGAAAGATGTACTCTGATGATGCTGTCGAGTCTGAATTGGAAGATGACAACAGTTTGAATGTGATTCCGATGCGCAAGTATACCACCACCCCTCCTCCCCGTTTACATGTACGATCATTACGTATTAAGACAAAACCCGGAATCACATAAGAGGTGGACGGCAGCGTTAGTTTTAACCAGCTTTCTGAGACTAGTAGCGCGTGAAGATTTGGAATGTCGAACCTGTCCACAAGGTCATTGTAATGCTACAGTAAGACAAATATTTAGATAATGTGAACAAGCTGCAAATTTTTGTGACAAAGTGTGATGTAGAGGAGTTATTTCGGACTTATCACTATCAGAATCCACTGAAAATAAATAATAAACAAAAAGCAATTAAATATAAAAAAAAATTGTAGCCGCCACCTGAAACCACACCGTAATACTAACAAATAACTTAAATTAAATTAATTATAGTAAATCAAAATTATGAAGATAGAATACTCATTACAAACTAGTAACAGAAATATATTAGTGAAAATAAAATGTACGCGGAAGTAATAAAAAAAAATCTCTATTGAATATTTACATAGATGTAATTATGTGTAACAATAACCCAACGGGAAAGAACAAGAAGGAGAAAAAAGAAGAAGTATGTATACTATAATTTAACAAAATAAAGATGAGTCTTATTCATGATTAGCAAATCGATACTTAAATACATTTTTAGTAAAACTATTTTTATTTATAGATGTAAACGTATACATAGTAACAATATAGAAAAAGAGATATTTATCTGTCATAAATTTTCCAAATGTTTATGAATAATACCCACAATTCCTATCGGAGCCTCTTCATCCGGTTTTTCTGGTATACCATGTAATAAAAGACACTTTTTACGGTGTGTCTTGTATCGATATTATCACGAGATTGGTTCACCTCCACTATTTGTTGACGTAAGAGATTAAACATATCTTGTACGTAATTGCGAAATGCGGCGAAATCGTGGCTTACCTTATCAGCGGCGTCACTCTTACCAGCATCAGATATTGGTTTCTCAAATTCAACCAGTTTACGAGTTATTAAAGCTTCGAGTGACTTCTGCAATTCAGCTATAGCAGCCAACGTAGACATGATGATGAAATGTTGCAGTAGCGAGGGTTTTTTTTTATTCAGGTGTTGTGGTTTAGTGGTAATACTTAACACATTATTTAACAAACATTACTTCTATTAATATTCAACTAAACCGAGTGCATTAACACTAATTAGAATAGTTTAACTTAAATATATTAGGAGCAACAAAAATTTTCCCCGCGTAAAAAACAAGGGAGTAACAAAAACACGTCTGCACTTAACGATGGCCTCCCCTCAATTTACTTGGATCCATGTTTGAGAAATTAAAACGGCGAAATAAGCAATCATTTAGATGTGCAATTAGGCATGAGAATTAGCGATAGGAGTTTTTACACGACTTTTACTTTAATTGGCAAAACTTTGAAAAAATATCTCTCAATTGAAATTTCTGATCACCGTTTACTTTTTGAAGTGTTTATTTCGAGATTAATTTCAAATTGCTGTCTATGAAGCTTAAATTCAAAGGTTGGGATCTCAACTATATAAAGCAAACAAATATGGAATTGTTTTATGTAACGAAACACAATTTATTGGTGAAGCGAAAATCTACTTGATTACTAACTAACTTAACATCTTTAGTAAATTAACCGATTAGATAATTTAACTTTCTGTATACGTCTAATGCCGGATTTAAATTATCTTTGTTAATTTACGCAAAAGTATGAAAGAGAATATTCCATAGACACGACTAATAATTAAAAAAAATGTATTTTAATAGTTATACTCCGATAATTTAAAAAATTAAGTAAGTGTGAAGATGTTAACATTACTTGTATAGTGTAGGATATAGCAAAAGTTGTATGGACTTGTGTTATACAATTTTGAAAAAACTTAGATGTTTGTAATGCATAATATTCACCGGTGAGTTCCGCAGGAGATCCGGGGGCCTTCTACGATTCACCAAGGATAACCACCGAGGGGGTTTTAGTGGGTATAAATCCCACATAACCCTGACTTCTCCTCCAAGTAGCATGGTATATTTTAAAAATTTCCCCCGTGACAAAAGAAAAAAAGAAGGCATAATATTATCATTCGTAGAGGCGTTACGAGATGCTTACGACTCTCATACATAAAATACCTTATATAATGGGATAAGATTCAATAGCAAGTTAAATAAAAATGTTTATTATTCTCTGTTAACTTAGTGGCGAACCTTGCGTCGTAAGTACTCTTAAGAAGATTATGATCTCACGAGGACTACTTTAATAGATTTTGTAAATTCTTGCCTTTCGCTATAAATTTTCATAAACGGTGCTTATTCAATCACCTCAAGTAACCTTTTGATTAATAGTTAATATTTTAAATTTACTACTTAATAGATATTCAGTTTTAGTATTAGTAAGGTTACTTAATATTTTTCGTCTTTTTTGCAGTCATAACATTTCAAGGTCTTAAAGGTTGTTATATGAGCCTTTGGCTAGAATGTATTGAAGAAATGTCCGTTTACATTGACATAGTCCTTAATACAATCAAATATTCCCCGAAGTAACATAACATCATTAGTAGGATGTAGCCCATGAAAAGTGTAACAAAATACATATTAAAATTTGTTAGAAACAATAATATATAAAAGAAATATATTGTTACTAAGATATTCCCGTTTATTTTAAAATATTTTTTTTCTTCACTATTTATTTATATGATATATAGTATAGGTAACAAATTATTTTAAAGTATTTTTATATGATAATGAGGTATTTTGAACGAAAAATTTATAATAATTTTTTTAGATTAGTAAATAAACTTAGACTTTCGAAACGAAAACTAAACGATTAAAAGTTTTATCTATTTACATCATTTAGATTAAATTTACCCCTGAATATTGTTATTTCAGGCGGCGTGAATACAGTATGCCATTTATTTATCCGGAGGTGAAAATTTAATAACACGTCCATCATACATCTATTAAATTCGTTATTTACTAAATTTTAGTAACACTTCACGGTACCAATAAGTTCGATGAAATTATTAAATCATAGTATCATAAGAGAATATGTTACTACATTTTTGTTTTTCTTCTTATTATTTTTTTCTTATTATTTTTTATGGGTTTTATATAAATGGTTAAACTCTTTATTGCTCTTTTTATGGTATAGTGAATTTATTTAACTAAAATTATAATATAAATGTGGGCAGAGGCGGCCTCATACAGGATAAAAGAGTTAAAAAATTAATAGTACTCGTTTACTTCACAGTTAGGAAAGTCATTACAATTCCAATTCAGCGGTATATATAAAGATTTAAATGTGAAATCATACATTTCAATCGATGGACGTCCGCTGCTGGATATAGGTCTCTTGTAAAGTATACCACTAAATACGAAAGATCTGTTTGGATCCCATGACTCCCAGCGACTCTTTTTATATCGTCTGTCCACCTAGTGGGAGGTCTACCAACGCTGTGCTTTCCAGTACGGTGTCGTAATCTTCCCGAAGGTATTTACCGCTGCGCTGGAAGACGTCTTTAAACTTTTGGATTAGAACGGTTCAACTCATCAACATTAAGGGCGAGTACAAGACTCATCTACGGTTTGCCCATGATATAGTCTTTATGGCAGAGACTCCGGAAGATCTCATTGCAATGCTCGATGGCACCAGCAGAGTCTCTCGACAGGTGGGCCATCAAATGAAAATGAACAAGACCAAAATCATGTCCAACACCCATATTTAGCGTCACCCAATTGGAGTAGAGAACTCGGCAAACGAAATTGTTGACGAATATGTGTCTGGGGCACACAGTCCAATGTTAAATGAAAAATGTAAATCACACAGACACTTCCACGGATTTTTTTAAATATTTATTATCTGCATTCTGTCAGAACAACATTCAAATCTGTTGTTTGACTACAAAGATGAAATCTTTTACAAATAGGTCATATGCAGAGACAGTCCTATACGTAGCTAAAGAACTGTGGGAGAGGCTTTGTAATATATACATCGTGCCCGGAACAAAATGAACGTTGCCGTAGCACTCCTAAAATTATATTGTGTTATTCACTGCTCTAAATTTTATTTACTTTATCAAATACGTATAACGCAGATTGTTATTAATGTCGACAATATTTTTGTTTTTAACATCATCGAATGAAAAATTAGGGTTTCACTGAGTGTTTATATTGAAAGTACACATTAAATTGTTTTACAACGTTTTTGGAGTAAATTAAATACCTAATGCATATTCAGTACAGATATTTTATTTTACTTTGGTCTACTGACATAAAGTATTTTTTAAAAAGAACTACGGATCGAGAAATCTTATTGAAATATGTACTAATTTTTAAAACAACAGTCACAGTCTTATTTACTTTTGTTTATATCTAATGAAAGGATTTTTTTCTATAACCTATATATTGCTAATTTTAAACAATTAATCATAAGTTAATCTGAAAACGTGTAGTACTACGCTTTGTCTGATAATCAAAGCAAGAATTAAATTTTTGACTGATAATATATAATTTTCACTTAAAATTGATTTTTTAGTTTGTTTCATTATTTAATAAAATCATTTGCCAACAGAACATGCATACTTCCCCTAAACCGTACCTCGAGATACCTTGGCTGGACGAAAAACTGTACAAGGAAGTAAAATCTAACGCCGATTTGTCATCGACTCTGATGCGCGCTATTATAGACAATTCTTACAAGAAATACGGCTTCAGAATTAAACTCGACAACCCAATAATAGCACAGCCAGATATAGAGGATATGTATGACATGGACGATGAGCTGGATGACATAGCTACTTCTCTTGAAAGCTGGGACAGCAATACCGACGACAGTAAGCAACTTTTGTTTTGTAATTTTCTGATATTACTGCGACTGAAAATATAATGATTAATAGTTAAAGGTATGGTTTGTTTTAAATTTATAAAAGCTACAATAGCGTAAAGGTTACCAGGGGATGAGATAAACACCTACACTAGTTGTTTACACAGAGCTATCACATTGTGCCTGACGCTCTGAAACTTAAGAAGATATGTCACTTTACGAGTATCTTAATACTTCGTAAAATAGCTTTATATGTTATACTTAGACGGTCTTCTGCAAATAATATCAATCACCTTCAAAATATATTTGATTATACCGCCTTTAGTCTTTAAAGGGGGGACAGTGATTTATATTCTAATCGCTGTTCTTTTATATATGTAGAAAATAAACCTATAAGTAATAATTACTATTTCTAAATGAAAGTTAAATATATTAAAATGAATTTCAAAAAACAAATTCATACTTTTATTGTGCAATGTCACATGTACCAGCGATAGAGGCGAAGTTTCGTTAATAGTCAATACTTTTCTGTAATTAAATTTAAAAAACCCTGTCATATAAATTTTGAATGCAGCAAACGATATAAAATTATTTTACACACACAGAAAATTACATTTGACAGCAATTAGTGTACCGTATATTTAGTAATATTAAAAGCATGAAAAGAATTTTGGGCTCTAAGTTTAATTATAAAATAAGAAATTTGCAACAAAATGAATAGAGAAAGTTTCTTAAATAATAGAAATTTTTGGTAAGAGCAAATTTATAAATTTTTTAAAAGCTCTTGACGTCCTAATACAGGATTACTTTACTATATGTTGTTAGCTTATTTTATTTACTTTTCACTTATTTAACTCGTATTGTATTCATTACAAGTAATTTCTTCACGACTAGATTCTAAAGGTTTGAATTCACGAGACTCCTGCAGTTTAAAAACCTCCATCGATTTCGAACATATGCTTATACCCAGGCGACCGCTTGCGATTAAACTCAAGCACATTTAAACATCAAAAGCTACGGTAAGCTGTATCGTCGATGTCACCGTCAACCGATTTTATTTGGAAAATTTAAAATAACATTTCGCAGCATAACTTTTACTTATTTTTTCCAGAAAAATATTAACAAACAAATACTCCCACAACTGTACAATTATTTTAAAGGGTTTTTGTACAAAAAAATTGTTTCATTCCCTGAGATCAGCGTTGTTAAACTTTTATTGAACTCACTTGTTCAAATTAGTTTCATAAACCTTTTTAATATGCTCTTAAATTTATTTAATTAAGTAACTTTCACGTTTATTAAGATATGACCGAAACGAAGACCGATGAAAAGAGGAAACAAGAAATGGACCCACGCCAGACTCGCCAGAATTCTGTGAGCAAAACTAAAACTCTCGTCGCCGAAGACCTGAATAGTTTGAGGACTGGCCTGTGAGTTAATCCTTCTTCTTAGAAACCTTATAATCCTTTTATAAAATTTTCAGTTGTCTATATACGATTAGAGATCGGTAATTTATATTCTATTATTATATTGACAAAAATTCTTAATATTTACAAACACATGTTATTGAATTCCTTCATTTTATTTTTGTAGAAACTAATGTTATCGGCATTAGTTTTATTCAATAAAAACGCAGCTTTTAGTATTGTTAAAACATTGAAAAGAGACATTTTAATGCTAACAGGTATCAAAAAAAATCTCATGCTATTTTGCACATGAGTCTCCCAAAATGAGTTATTACGCGAAATATATAATAATATATTACGCGAAATATACTAAAATCGTATGATTTATTTTTCGCATTAAAGGATTTTATACATAAAAAGTTATTAAAAACGTATTTTACGAAATACTTACAAAGCGTTATATTTTGTTTATAATTAAAGTTTCTTTTAGTTTTACAAAAAAATCAATGAATTATTAGATAACGGTAAACACAAATTAATTAATTTGAACATTTTCTCTAAATATTATGAAATGTATAAAATATATAATTCAACGTTCACACACGATATGTGGTTAACTAGTAATAGATACCAAATGTGACTAAAAAACAGCTATAATACATTCCCTAATTTTTTCTCGTTCACAGTAAAGTAGTAAAACTAACTAATCACATAACAAATAACTCATAATACTAAACAGTATATCTTCTTTTCATGTATATATTTTTTTTATGTGTTAGTAGAAATATAGAAGTTTTATCGGATATTCCAACCCCTCACATATAAATCCTCGAAGGATAAATCCGTAAAGAGGCTTTACTTCCAGTCAATTTACATCATTGACAGTAGGTATAGGTGAATCTTCCGTAAAAGAGTTTACATTTTATACATTAATATACCTTATAAAATTTTAAATGTTTGTTGTTAAACTTAGTATTTATTTTGACCTACATATATACACAATTCATCATCTTACTTATCAGCTCTACTATTAGCGATGATATTACAATAAATATGTTCAAGTTCTGCTATCGAATACAATAAAAAAAATGTAATGTAAAATGCTAAATTAAAGATATGTAAGCAAAAAGAAAGTTGTTTCTAGTAATTTTAACCATCATACAAATAAAAGCGGCTAACCTACTACAAAAAATGTTTTATAAACATTCTACTGTACGATGTATAGGTTATATAATATAAAACAAGGCTAAGAGAAAGGTGATATAGTGTAGATATCTTGACTATACACAAATTTTCTTTGGGTGTAATAATGCTAAATTTTACTGCACTCAGAAAAAAAAATGGAAATTCCACAAGGGATTTTAAACTAAAATGCAAATATCAAAATATTGCAGGATAGGCAACTGAATCTATTGACATAAAACTATAAGGAAACAGATTGAAACTGCATTTTTCAACGAATAAACTTCCTTTCAACGATTTATCTAATTTTATTGTTTTCTTTTTACTACACAAGAAAAAAATATTTATTGTATTCGATAAAGCGTCGAGTTGAGTGCGCCGTTCACCTGATTTTAAGTAATACGACAACACATAATCGTTTGGTTTAGTTACGATGAAATACCACGATAAAACCACATAGTGCATATAACCTCCAAAAATAAGACGTTAAGTCTCGTTATCACAGTAATTTTACTAGGTTCAACGCCTCTCGTACCGGAACACAGTAATGTTCGCACGCTTTGGTGGTAGAAATAGGACTTGCGATGGTGCCAACCAAGACAGTATCCTGCAACAGAGACCTCCCTCCAAAATATAATGAAGAATTGCATTTACAACTATCAACTATCGGCATTGTCACCATTAGCTGATAGTCGCCTTTTTCTAGACAATCTTAAAAAATTCTTTATTTCAATCAGTTCTGCGTAGCACGCATTCATCAGATACTTACTATCTAAATCCTGTATTAGGTCTTCTGCGGAGGCTTTCATTACACTTAAACTTTCAACGAAAAATTCTTCGAACGATATGCTATGCTTATCACTACTTAATGTTGTTTTCTACTGTACCGATGATTTTTGGTCTCCTGAAAACCTCGTTTCTGATAAATAACTATAGCTTTGTCTCACACTTCGCTGCAACTCGATTGGCGTCCAATTATAGTCCCTGAGATAGATGGTGATGTTTTCGTATAACGACTTCAACATTTGTATATACTGTTTGTCTACCAGGCACTTCTAAAATTACAACTTTCTCATAGTCCACATATGCTAAGCGTAGGCTTAGGATATGTGAACTAAAGACTAGAGACTAAGAGAGCTCCTCTATAGGAAGTTTATATTTTTTGACTTTCTATGAATTCGCTGCGAACATGTATGGGCTATGTTGCCCTCTTGATATGTAGATTATCCAAGATGTTAGCAGTCGTCTATCCTATATATTCGCTGCGATTCTCAAAAGCAACATAGAGGGATCTTCCACTGAGTTCTGTTGCCTTTTTTGAAGTGAGGTATGGATATCCGCCTACCAGGCTTTGAGTAATTTTGCTTTGGTTGTGATGAGTTAAACATCCTCGACTTTCCGAACGGGTCTTCCACCCACTTTGAATAACTCTAACAAATAACTCATTGTATTTTAGGTCGTTTCAATAACAAAACGACTTAAGCATATTGTTATGAAAACCTTTTTGTTTATAGTGATCAACACAAGTATACGTTAAGTAGTCTAGAACACCGGACATCTAAATACCATTGAGTTTTTACGTTAAAGATATTAAAATACGTGCCCGTTCGATTATTATTCATAAATCATTATTAAATTTAGAGGAGAGAAGTAAATAAAATATATTAAATAAGCTACATTACACCTTACTTCAAATCATAAACGCTGAAACGGTTCAATGAAATATTTTTCAATGAAAGCCTCTTTGAGAATAAATTTATGGAACCGAATGATGAATATCTAAAAAAAATACATACAGTATATTCGAAACAAATTTTAAACTCGTCTTATTTTTTATGTACACATGAATATTAATATTACTATAGTTAATTTTCAACTATTGTTACGTAATTTCAGATTTCTCTTTAAATTCACATAAATTTGTATCAAAAGGATTCTTATTATTTTCTTTTTAACTCTATTATTGTACATGTTTTTACCTCTCAATATTTGTTTTTGTTTAATTGCATACATTTACTGTCAATTGTAAATAATTATACTCAACCGGCGCACTAAACTATTAGTGTACGGTGGGGAGCACTTGCTTACAATTGCTGATCTGAGCACAGTAGAGAAAGTAATGTTAATTACAGGGCTCATAAGGAATACCGCTTACCCGTCTCCTTAATTCCTGCCAACCTGCGCTGGTTGAAAATAATCCCTACGAGTGTCGAAACTTTAACTGACGAGAGGTGAAGAATACAATCTGTAAAAAAAATTAGTGGTTGCCCGCCCCGAATCCCGAGTCCTCTTGATAGACGCATGGGAACACTACATTTCCACAATAAATCCGTACTCACTTTCAATTCGGCATATCCAATTGGCACTACATACACGTCATGTCAATCTGTTAGAAATTCACCACCGAAATTCGATACCAAAAGAGCTATTTACAATTCTGCAATGAAATGTTCTGTTCAATTATCTTTCAGTTGAAATGCCCTTCATCTAGTTTGTTGGTTTACGTTCCGTGGTTTTTATTTTCAATTCGTTAAAAGTGCTATCATCAGCGAAATCTTTGGTTATTAAAACTGTAACGTTTTTAACAAGATTTTTTTTTTTATTTAATTTCGCGATACGTAGATGCAACGTAATTTTAGTAGATGTCTCACTTCTCTATCCTATATATATGTGCTTTAGTTCCATGTTAGTGGAGGAGCATGACATCTTACAATTTCGACTGGAGCTGAATATTCCCCATTAATAGTATTAGTTAACATGTTATCTTCAGTTGGTACGAATAAACGAGTACGCTATATTTTTCAAACGAAATTCAACCACCTTTTAATTTAATCTGCTTTTAGTTATATCCGAACCGGTTATACGACAGGAAGTTTACAAACTGTAATATGTATATAATGCTGCAGTTACAAAAGTTCACTTCCCACATGGGAAATATATAATAATTTTTATTGATTCAAATATAAAAAAAGATGTAGGTTTAATAACGTGATCGTTTTCAGTCATCGATTAATCGTACCAAATAGAGGCCTCTAGAGATTTCCAATAAGCAGGGATCGGCAACCTTCGACCCACGGGTTGAATGACCAATATGATTAATTCGTAACGACCCACAACTTCAGAAAAAAATTTATTATAACGTAAGCATTGTTAAATGCAAAATTTTATAGTATTCATAAGTTTAAGTGATTTGACTTGCGATATTTAAAGATTGCCGACCTCTGGATGGTAATGCGTTCTTCACGCTTTTTGTATGCATAAACTCTAGTATACAGGCGTATATTCAATGGTATAACTTCTCAATACATTTTCTGTTTACACTCTATGCTTTATATGTTAACGCTAATTAATTAGAAAAGATCTTAAAAATTGTACTAAGTACAAAAATTTATATATGTGTATCGCTGTCGGTTGTAATATGATTGTGTTGCGTTTAAGTTATGATTTAGCTGATAGTGCCGCCTGTATGCGATGGAGTTCCGATATATAAAATAGTTAAAGTTCTAAATGATAGTTATTTTGGCAGTAATGAAAAACCGAAGCCGCAGTACACTCTGTACACACAGTCCCAGGATTCCGCTAATACCATGTACGGGGCAGCCCTTATAACCATATTCGTTGCCGCTGCCACTATGGCGGTATTCGCTTTTGCATACGGATGGTATACGTAAGTATTCCGAAAGTAACTCTCGTTTACAGCTAAAAGAAGAAATCTCAAATGGTAGTGAGAGATCTACTGTCTTTCCAATTGACATACAGTAATGTTTTCATACTATTACTTTACGAGAAAAACTGTTATATTACACTTAATTCTTGCAACTTGAATATTACATACGAATATTGAAAATCGCTTAACTGAATACCGGTGGCATAATCGATTGAAAAAGTTTTAAATATGATAAATTATGTACAAAAACTGTACGGACTATGGCAAGTTTGTATAACGTGTACCCCATAAGACCCATTTAAGTATAATTGTGACGTCATAAATCTTCCCACTATTTATGGTCATTGAAGCGAATATTACAGATCACTTGGCAGAGTTGTTACAATGAGGAAAATCTATACAGATTGTAATGTCTAAGAACATTTATCCAGATGAATGAACCAGTGCTTAATTATGCAATCAGAATACCTATTCATCTGTAATTCATAAACACTAATTTATTCTAATTTGTCAATACCATTCTACGAAGAACTAATAGTTATGTACTGAGATTATTATATAATCTTTATTATATGAATAAAATGATTCAGTTACAAAATAAATTATACTTACAGTCAATAAATGTACCACTCGTCTAATGCGTAAGAAACCTTTTTAATATATATATATATAAAAAAGTGTTTTGACTTTAGGCTATACGTTGAAAATGTCATAGTGTATTTTCTGATATATTTTGAAACGAATAGCTTGGTGAAAAGGACAAAGGCTGCCGCTGATGTCGAATATCCAGCTTACGGTGTGACCGGCCCCTCGTCCGAGGGATCCGGGGACAGACGCCTGGCACACTCCGCTCATATATATCACTACCAGCATCAAAAGCAGCAGATTATCGCTATGGAGAAGTACGTATCATTTTCCATTATTATAGTAAAAATATGAAGTGACCACTGAAATACCTGAATTATTGTTTTTTTATTGATATTTTATATCCGGTTGTAAATTTTGTATCCATTGACGATACATTAAAAACACTCAACAGGGGATGCAGTGAGGGCAATAATAGAACATGGGGTCATATTTGTGTAAATATTAGCTACGAAAAATTACACTAATTTGCACAACAGTTTATAGAAGTAGATTGAAATTAAATTTATCGTTTCTAAGAAATAATGAAAGTTTCTCTCAACTTCACGATGACGACTTTGCAAAGTAATCAAAGTGCGCAAACATTGAGCGGGGCGCGAGTATGTCAAGGTGTTGCGAGATGCGAGATTAAGGGCTGTCGATAAGTTAACCTTTACTTAAACTAACTGCATTCTAGATTCAGCTCAACAACAAAACTGCTGTTAACTATAGTACGGTTTAGCTTGTCGGAACAGTTTTCGTATTCACACATTAAAACAATTAATAGCGATCTCCATTTGTAGTCCGATTCAACCGGGGTACTATTAACGAATAAAGTAACGAATAAGCGAAAAACTTCTATTGTGTTTTGTGTGTGTGTGTGTTTTACAGGTTCTCGTGTAGATATAAGTGCTTATGAGTGTAGTACGTAATTACCTATAACTTACAAAACTGTTTTCAACTCCAATTAATCATACGAAACTCCGTAGATTCTCTTTCTTTTCGTATAGTTATTACATAAAGACTCGCAGTCTATTCGGTATTTTACAGTACTTAATTTTAAATGTTATTTATTCGGTAGTGTATCAACCGCAAGTCTAAGAAATTCTCTCGTAATCATTCACGATATGAAAGAAAGTTTATTGATATGAGGCGCTTCTCAAACCATTATCAATTTGTAAATAAACGATATATTAGCATTAAAACAAAGTAATAAAGACATATTTAAAGCTTCGTCGGCTGTACAATTTTCTATATAAACCACTCCATTTTGATATTTTTTACGCTAAGTAAGGATAGGTAGCGATGATAGTCTTCTCACAAGGTATAGACATGATCTAGTTAAAATCGCGGTAATCATTGGATCAGAAAAACCTAATAAGTATTGTGATCTGAGAATCTTAACATATACTCTTTCGCTTAGAGGATGTATCAGATCATTAATAAGCAGTCTATTAAATGATAGTTTGTGAATATTAACATTTGCAAACGTTAATAACTATGTATCATATATTTAATTATTTATTTATCTAAACATCCATACGCGTTATATATGGATTCTATTATATTTTGTACCATTTTAATTAAAATGTTACAGTGAAACAACAAGGATTAAATGGCGCAGAGGAGACGTATCTCAGTAACTGCATTTTGAAGATACAAAGTAAATCCATAAAACTGCGTGATTTACTGTACAAAACGAAAACATTGCTACTTAACAATTTATTTAGAAATAATAATATTAGCTTATAAATAACTAAAGGATAATTAAAGTTTTATTGAACATCATTTCGGATCGTATCGACGGTATGTTAAAAAAGGTTAATGTTAATATAGGATCCCATTGTAATATAATATTTTGAAAATGATTTCAACGATCCAATACAATGGTAGTATAGGACGCCTTTTCACAACAGGTTGAACGAAGCTGACGAGGCGGGCCAGATCCTGTCACCACAAAAGCTTTTGTCCAGTCAATCGTAAGTTAATACAAATAATAATTACGATGTATAAACTTACATATTTAAACAGAAAAATATCTATGTACTTAAAATGCATGAGTAAATTTTTGAAGTAAAATTGGAAACCAGATTAACTTTCCATTCAGATAAAGTAGAATGATAACATCTACACTAACCAGAGTTCACCAATCATCAGGCGAACAACGTGCTCGTCAGTAAGCTTTATTTTATATTTAAAAGTATATGTGTTCACTAAAAACTGTATTTGAAATACGATTTTTCTTAGTATAATCTAAATGCTGATATGAACAAGTTAAATATTACCATTTAATTTTAACTTGTATGTAATTGAATGATTTATACTTCAAGTTATTGGAGGAAGATTGAAAAACCGCTTGAGGGTACACTTCCTATCAATCTGGTAGATGTGACTTTTTTTGTAATGACATACGTTAAATTCGTACATGAACATTTTTTTTCGAGATACCTTGTGAGCCGGCTCTGGTGTCGACCGTTTTCGGTTTGTTCGTAGACTTTCGCCGTTTTTAACATCGTCACAATAATAATAATTCAAAAACCCTTTTCAACCATTAAAAGTCATTATATTCATGTTTAAGCATTACATGGCATGCTACTGGAACCGTCTCGTCGGTTCTAACCGTAACTCCTTTTACTTAGACTAAGTTTTCGTATACAAATAATTCTTGTATTAAACTCGGTTCCGGAGAAGTTAATGAAAATAAATATTTACATTAAGAAAATACTAAGTTTTATTTAAAACAACTAGAGTTAGTTTAGTAGAAGGTGTAAACTGTTTAATTTAATTAAATTTTTATTACATGTCCCCGAAATGAATTCTATTTAAAAGAACCGATATGTAATTTACGGATAGATTTTATCCACGAGTATTGATTTAGTACTATCAATGTCATTCCGAATACAAAATCCACTTTATTAGTATTCTCGTTGCAGTAGACAAAAAGTAAGTCCTGGGTATGATGAAGTTTCACCTCGTGGTAAAACAAGAATTAAAACCAATCTGCTTTCGAGGAAAATTCAGATAACCAGATAATCTCCGCTTGGAGATCAAATGCTCAGTTCTCCTTACCCTCTATGTATGAATATATAACAAGAGAGTATACTCTGTATTAAAGTAAAGAAATTCGGGAAGGAAAATGCGCGAACAGTAACTTTTATGAATAATATTATTTACTTGTAAAAATAAAATGTAAAATTTTCCATGATCAAAAAAAAATTTACGGTCGGTAGAAAGCTGTTAAATTATTGGCAAATCAAAGTATAAAGGAGCCACATAGCTACTTCTGAGTAATAATCTGCAAGGTATACTATTTCGGTTTGAAGGATGTTTTGATGAATGAAATTGGTGCGATAAAGTGACAATATATCACTTGACAAGGCAACGGTCTTTATCAACTTCTTTTATGATCACAGAAGCTGATAAAAACCATTGCCTTGTCAGAAACTACTTTGTTCGAGGCTAGAGTATTACTTATCATCTGGCGCATCACCCGTACCGTGTCTGTACGAAGGGTGCTCTGCATCCGGTCCTGGAGGCGTGGATGCGCCGAAAGTGCAAACCTCTTACCTTCCGTCTGACACAGGTGCTGACCGGGCACGGTTGCTTCGGTAAGTACCTGTGCCGGACCGCCCACCGAGAGGCCGATGAGCAGTGCCACGATTGCGGAGCTGCGGTGGACTCGGCCCAGCACACCCTCGAGGTGTGCCCGAGATGGGCCGTGCAGCGCCACGATCTGGCATCTACTGTAGGTGGAGCAGACCTGTCGCTCCCGAGCCTCGTTCACACGATGTTTGCGAGTGACAGGTCCTGGACGGCAGTGGCCTCCTTCTGCGAGACAGTCATGTCCCAGAAGGACGCCGACGAGCGGGCCAGGGAGAATAGCCCAGGGGCTTTCTCCCTCCGCAGGCGGCGAATCGGGGTGCGCAGGAGGCGGTATCAACGCCTCCTCTTGCTGCCCCCGTAACCTGAAGCGGGCCAGGTTGGGCACCAGGCTTCGCCAACACTTCGGCGTCGTCGGGACTTCTCTAATAGCCGGAGAAGTCTCTTTCTAAAGGGAGAAGTCCGGTCTTTGCCTGGGACTGGCCGGTCGTTGGGGTGCCCTGTCGCTCACAGATCCGGGGCATCCCATGCATAACGGTTGATGGCTTTCGCGGTAGGTTTAGTGGGTAGGGGCCGCCCAGGTCGAGACCCACACACCCCTCCGGGCCCCCCCAGAGCAC
>DWLS01003239.1:0-16192 GCA_018246255.1 Pachliopta kotzebuea | reverse complement strand
CTTTCCATTATTTCGAAGGCAGTGAATGTGTTAAGCAAAAATGTAATATTTTTTTATCGATTACGAACTAACACTTAACCCCAATTTTACATGATCTTAAGTAACAATGACGTTCAAGATTGGAGAGTACTTGTCTAGATTGCTTTAGATCTCATATGTTGATAACGGGAAGACATTAATGTTATTATGGCAACAGATTTATAATATGAAGGTAGATAGGCTAGTAAAGAGATAAGAGATCTTGAAACAACTGTGAAATATCAAACCAGTACGTCGCAGAATTAGTAAAAATGAATTACTTACAGCTTTGTATTTATTAGGTTGATTTAACTTTTCCTATACGTAAGTGAACTAAAAGATCGATCCTCTGTTCAGACAACAACGTAATTGCTATTTTGAGTGCTGAGTCACTCTTTCCGATAAATGTATCCACTCCCTCAAAATGGCGGTAGATGAAAGTGTTTCAAAAGCCCGACAGAGCCGTCAAGAATAACACCTTGAAGAAACGTTTTATCGGATCCCCAATATGGACCATACGCTTTTTACTATTTTCGTCGGAGAGTTTTCGGGAGTTTATTAGTACTAAAACGTTAGTAAATTCATATATATAAATCAAATTGATGTGTATGGTAACATAAAAATAAGAGATTTTCGACTTTGTAATAAATATCGTAACTTCATTAAAGTATTATTATTTGGTCTTAATAATCTTATCACCAGCTGGATCGATTTAGATGGAACTCTTACCGGTATATTTTATTTTGTTTGAAATTTATTGAAACACCCAAGGTTAGGATCCAATACGTGGACTTAATGCCTAAGGACATTTTTTGGTAGTTACTAGGTAGTACCTAAGAGGTTGAGGATGATGTGGTACATAAAGTGAAAAAGTTAGATTTAAAGAATAAGAAATAGATGTGATACGTACATACATATATTTAGTCATATATACATACACATACAATACTACATATAAATACAAATAAAGCAATATATATATATATATAGAGTTTCAACTAGTTTTTATTTGTACCTGATGGATGCTTTAAGAAATCACAAATTTAAAAAACGGGACCTGCAATATTTATGGCCTTGTTAAAAATATTAATGTTAAGTCTATATTTTAAATTACTTTATGTATATTTATCATTTACATTACGACATTTCTGAAGGTTGGCTGGTAGTAATGTCTTTAGGCATTGATTCCTCTTTTAATATACCTCGACATTTTGTACTACAAGTTTAAATTTTATTAACAAATGAAACAACAAAATTAACCATTCTTCTATTTTTTAAAATTTCATTTACAAAAAATGGTAATTTTTTGTGTGGTGTCAAAATAAAAACTTATTAAAAGTGACTAACCACTATATATTATTTTAGGTATCTTATGGCTTCGCTTACTAATTATTACCCATATCTGAAATGCTTCGTAAACTCGTGAACAGACTTCATGCAAGTGTTACTAAACTAAGTTAGCATCATACAAGGTATACATACCTTTGATATGTTTTGGTATCTGGTACTTGTCAATACGGGGGTAATATATAACTAAGTAAATGGATTGTACATCGTATAACAAACAAAGTTTAATATCGAAGTCCGCGAACGCCCGCATATCGATTTTCAATATTCGACAAGATATACAGCAAGGTGGAAGATAAATTTATTGTCGATTATTTTGTTAGGAAAATATAAGCTCTTTTTTATTTTATTAGTCGAGATTGAAACATAACTTAATCGCGTAATTTTTTTTATTAAAAATATAAGAATATTCAATACGTAAATTTCCATTTTTTTGGAAAGAAATTGTTTGTCATTGTAACTTTACCTTACTTTAGATAATTTTATTACAAGTATTGTAAATAGCAGTTAAAAACACAGTTTAATAATAACTTACAAATGAAAATTTTGTCATTGATATTTTTCCATAATTTTTGGAAACAATCTTTCTTAAAAAATAATTAAATCTGATTATTGTGAAAAGGTGTTACATTAAAAAAATAATAATTGTATGTAATGATTTGAGAACTAAAATAACTAGATCATTAAAAATGTAATGAAATATTCATTACCAATCAATGGCAAAATCAATTCAGCCATTTGTAAAGACTAAGCATATTGTTTTTGCTATTTTTCACTAAGTTGATCTTCCTGACAGTTGCGTTAAACCACTTCACTGGATAGTAGGGATGGATAGTAGGGGATGCCTACAGGTATTAAGCTAATCAAAGAACATCTTCAGTAAATGATCAATATGGATAAATAAAAATAAAATTAACAATAGACCTGTGAGGTTAGAATGATCTACCTTGCTTTCTATTAAGTATTGTTCTCACTTGGCACGGTGCCTAGTTGTAACATGTTTCAATAGCCAATGCTCAATAAACGAGGACGTACCCGTGCCGTAATAGATACACACCAATATGGTTTAATGGTGCATTGTATGGTTTATTGCTGAGGACCTATCGCACACAGACCAATTACCTTTGATATTAACTAGAGTCAGCTTAACGCGAGGAATATTGGCAATTAATACCACTATTTGATAAACATCATTGAGTCATCTGAATAGGAAACTCCATCATGCATAGTCTCTAGCAGAGTGTTAGAGCACGGCTTTGTAAAGACTAATTAATTTTCATTTTATAAAATTTATAATTCTTGTAGAAATTGTGAAATAATAAAAATCAAATTTATATTTTTTAAAGTAGGTTTTTAAGCTCTTGGTATACTAGATTGTTTTAATCCTTGGTAATCCTTATACATTTTATACATTTTATACCTTTTAATCGGATCTAGTGCCTTTTGACACGTAAGCCTTTTATAGATGTTTTCGTTTTTCTCAATTATTAGCTTTTCTTACTTAGGTTGTTCCTTGATTTATTGAAAGGTATATATTTATTTAGTTGCGTTTTATAAAGCATTTATTATCATTAGCATTTGTCAGTTTACTATTTATCATTATAATAGAACTGTTAACAACTGAATGGTTCAAAAAATCTTACTATTTTAAAAACTTTATAACACGCGGGTTTAAAATTTAACGAGAATTTTTGTGTTACAAAGCAAGCAATTTTTTACAGCACTATATCTCTTGATACGACTTTGGATTTATATATAAACAATTAATTTTTACATTCACATATAATTTGTTTTGCTTATTTAGATTAACAAAATTGCTAAAAAATATAAGCATTTTGCTGCAGCTCACTGGAGACCACTAATAGCTATGAATACCGATGCATATTTTTATTTAAAGATGTATGGTACGTCGATTTCACTCAGATGGTTTTCTTTCACCTCTCCTGCTGAAGACTCAAGTATGTTCTTATTTAATTTACATTGTTAACTTTTAAATCCATATTTTGTTTGAATTTTATCTATTCTTGCGCAATGCGGAGAACTTAGAATTTTGACAGAGCCATGAAACAAAATGGTTGCTCCATTTATGCAACAGAACAGAGACGCTTATATATTATATGATTAATAAATTCACATATTCTTACAATTTTATACGAAGGGGTGTAAGGCGTTTATCAGCTGATGATACGAGTGGTACTTAACTCCGGTCCTCTAGATGAGCACCACTTCATCCCCATTTTTGCTTTCCAACAGTTGTGTGCTAATTGCTGTATTCCGGTTTAAATTCATGAGACGAAATGTGAAGTCTCATGACTTCAATGTCATGAGACTTCACATTTTTGAACTTCAGATGATCACCACAATGTAATCAGCAGCACCACATGGGATAGACGTACCTCACCATCAGGTGAAAACAGTATTCTGGAATGGTGACTTAATTGATAGAGTGTTTAAGTGGAATATAATTTGTTTTATTCGTTGTAGATAAACTAAGGGAAGTTTTGTTCGATGCTTACCCAAGCAAATGAAACCGATGAGCCAATCTAATAAGACTTCGTCGTGATTAGTACTGTACTAAAACTTTTGCGGGTATCCGGGAACTTTATAACGGTCGGAAGGATCATACATATGTAAGAAACATAGAGATAACCTTCTATTGATCGGTTGATTTTGCGAACACTAGCAACTATTTTTGTTGTTGAAATGCTAGAGTAAAGTTCCCATTTTGTTTATTTATAAAGATACATTTTAAAAGGAACAATGTAAAAAAATTACTTTTACCTTTGGTGGTGAGTTATAAGAAATATACAAAAAGGTTTTCAGTTTAAAAGTAATAATTATTCGAAAAAGTTTATGCACGTACTATTATAGTATGGTAATTAGTCCAAAGACAAGTTACATACAATAAGGCAATGGTAGACCCTGGTTTTTTTACATCATGTTATGTGTCTGGAATGTTGTTGATGGTAAAGTGTATCTTGCCCTGTCGCTGACAGATCCGGGGCATCCCATTCATAACGGCTGATGGCTTTCGCGGTAGGTTTAGTGGATAGGGGCCGCCCAAGCAGAGTCCCACACACCCCTCCGGACCCACCCAGGGCACCGGCGGAACGTCCGTAAAAGGATTCCCACGCGTAAAAAAAAAATGGTAAAGTGTATCTACCCAGGGTATTCTAGCTCCCACATGGCTAGAGCTCCAGACTGGCAATAAAGGCAGTAAGTAGTTACACTGGTTGGAAAACTCCAAAATTATCCAAACCCGTAAAGGTTACAAAGCAAGTACTTATCCAATCCCTGTTCGAAGGAAGGTGACAGTTTTAAAGATTTGTATTCTCAATTTTTCCAATAGATTATTATATAATATGATATACCAGTTTATTTATAAATATAATATTTTGTAATGTTTGTTTATAATAATATTTTATGTTACATGCATAGGCACTAGGAAATATAACCCTGTATCTATCTGTGCGTCAATATGGAATGATGAAAATGGGAATGATTCAAGCTAATATTACCCTGTCAGAATATGGCTGCCATGTAGTAAACAATAGCGCTATTATTACGATCTTGCATTCATCATTCTCCTGACACTATTATTAAAGTATACGTACTAAAATATATTTTTCTCTTTAAGTTAATATATATACCATTTTTTGTATTGTTACGCGATCGGAACACTTGGACTGGGAAAGGACCGTTCTAATTAGTAGCCCGTCGCTACGGAAAGAATTTAAGACCCAATTACAGGCAAAAGGGCATTCCTTGTTAGTTCTTAAGGGCAACGAACCGTACTGACGCAATGATTGTACACTATTTGTCTTCATCTTGATTTGTTTTATTTTTTAGATTGGATGTGGGTGGATTCAGTACTCTGTCACTTATCTATTATCTTATATTGTCTGAAACTAGAAAAATGCTCGCTACAACGTATTTCACGTCTGAGAGCTCAAGTTTGTATTACTAATATTATTTCAAAATATGTAATCGATACTTTTTGATAAGAATTTATAGTGGATGTTTATTTAGGTAACAGATCTACCCTCCCCAAATTTCTTGTCGCTATCTCAATTACAATCAGTTAACATGACGTCATTGCTCCCTGTGGGATAATGAATCAAGAATTTGCATGTCCTATCCCTTTGTCTTAATTTACTAGGGATAAACAGGCTATAAATATTATTTCGAGGATTTTGATTTATATGAACTTATCTTTGGTTGTATTGAGGTAAGATGTAAAGTTTCCCCAACAAAATTAAAATGTGAACTGTATAAATTTCAAAAACATAGAACAAGAAGAAGGAGAGCGGTACGTTTATGAGGTGAGGTATGATGTATTTCTTTGTCAAACTATAATCGATATTGTTTTTAATATTTAGTGGATCAAAAGTTTTTGACTATTGATAATGAATTTTAATCAATTCATGAAATTGCGTGCTGTGTAATATAATTCTGGTGGGTTTATTAGTAATAAATATTTGTTGTAAAATAAAGTATTCGGAACAAATCAACAATATGTCTTATTGTAATAAGCTTTTCTTGCAGACAACATTCAAATGTAATCATTACAAAAAAATTGTGAATATTTAATTAATGTTACCATTTGTTATTCATAATAGACGTTTTGTCTTGAAACGCAAAGTTTTGGATGTGAATATTAATTGCGATAAGGTATGTGATAAAAGACATTTGCTTGGAGTATTTAATATTTGACTTTCATAATAGTTAAGTGCAAATCACCAATAACGCTATATACCGTTGTATACTACGCCAATACCTATTTACATGTTACTTGTTACTATAAACAAGCCTTAGTTTTATGTAAAGGTTCTTGTTGGGCATGGCAAGAATCTGATATCGTTTAAAAGGTTTATGATGTTCTTAAATAAAGTTAATGGCCCTCTGGAAGTTTCACTACGAACCCTAACTTTACCTTCAGGCTATTACGCAGTGTAACGATTGGATTTATTCCTCATCGAAAGACTTACTGCTCCTTAGAAAGAGCTACTTTCTTGTGTAACAAAATAAACAGGTTAGTGAAAACATAAATCGAAATCTCATTACCAGTTACGAGTATATAATTAAAAATATTCCTGCAAGTATTAAAATATGTTGGTAATAAAGGTAGAATAGTTGGAATATTTTAAGGTGTCAAGAGGAAACATTCTTAGGTAAGGGTTTAACATAGTTTTACTACCCATATGGTGAGCAGTCCCTTAGCATTTAATATCTAAGATAATTTCATTATTTTTCTATCCAAAAAAGTCTTATTTACTTAATGGTGTTCCCCCTATTTATAACATATACGACATAAATAGATTTTAGTTGTAAACATATGTCACACAATCAGAGATTAGTTTTGTTCGGTTAAAAGATTTAAAGTCCAGTGAAGTAAGGTTTTCAAGAATAATGGGCCGTCTTAAGTGCATTCGAACCAAAATATTTTGACACGGGGCACATGCCAAGTAGCGTTTTTAAAGTCTCATAAATTTTTTAAAGTATCTGCAGTAAAGTCAAACAGTTATAGAGGTGTAAATATAAGAATGATTAAATTTTAGTATCATTTTTATTTCTTACATACTTTTCAGTACTCATGAGTGATTTTCAAAGCGCATTTTAAGTAACTAACTATTCCGCTAACCATTAATAAAAGAAAGAAGAAGAAAAAATTGAATAGGCCATCGAGTGAGCATGGTTTGGGTACTTAATGTGGAAAGAAAATTGTATTACTAAGAGAATATGAGGAAGAGTAGAGAAAGACTAAAGAACAGATGAATGTGTTGTGAGAAGGGATACACGTTTGTGGAGTTGTTTGATAGTTAATGGATTATATTGTAGAAGGGAACAGGAAAATTAAATATGATAGGACAATGGATAGAAAAATAATAGGATAAAAAATGATGGTGATGATATGTAATTTATTAAAAACTTAATTTTAAGAAATTTATCTACGGTAACAGATAATTATAATTTTCGATTAACAAATGATTACGGCATTAATTACTATTAATTTTCTTCAACGAAGCTGGGAATGAACTTAACATCTTTTACTATTGAGGTACTTGTAACCCTTTGGGTCAGTGGTTATATTAGAAATGTACCCTTTAACGTAGGCAATAAATTGTGACTCAAAAGCTATCCAAGCTCGCTTTTAATTTTATCGGATTCTTTTTTTATTGACTCTAATCCGTTTTCCGTTTTTAGCTTCAATTAATTTGTTGGATTCAATTTGAAAGGCTGCTTTCAAAAGAAGTCTGCTACATTCGCCTCTGGTCAAATTTTCATAAAAAGTAATTGGTTGATCTTTTTTTTAATACACAATAAAGTTGCAACATTTTTTATAATTTAGGACTATTATCATTATATTTAGATAATATTTCAGTAAAAGGAGCGATAAAAAGAATGTGAAGTTATAAAAAGTTATTTCTTTTTTAATATAATATAGATGTATACATGTACTTGGTAAACCTTTTGCTTTTTGATCTAAATACTCATTCACTAAATAAGTATTTATTAATACAAATTACACTGATCTATAGTATATTCATGTTGTGGTGTAAACATTTCCTATGTTAAAGTGAAATGCAAATGGATTAGCGGTTGGTAAGTAAGTTGGTTCTGATAAGTAATGAAAGGGGAATCATTTAGTATCAGTAATGCGTTCGGTATATCAGCTCCTATGTGTATTCTTGGTTATACTTGTGAATCATTTCTTGATTATTATAACAAAATTTTGCCCTGTTTAATAATAATTTTTATTTAGATGCATGTCCGTTTTATTATAAACTATTTTAATATCGTAATTAGTAATTATTTTCTATGTTTAAATCGAACCTTTATAGTTATATATATCTTTGAAGAGATAATTTAGTAACTTTATAAAATTCCTGATGCAGATAAAGAATCGGAGGGTACAAAAGTTTTTATTATTGTACGGCAACAAGAGAATAACAACTTTTTTGTATTAGGTATACTATTGCAAAAAGATTGGGATAAAGATATACTTGAGTAGATATATTCGTCAAGGCCACTATATAAATGAATAGTAGAATAATTAACAAATTCCTGCTTTACGAGGGGCTTATCAAAAAGTAACTATTACTGAATATTTGTAATAAAAGTAAAAATGTTAAAAAACATAGATTTTATTTCTCTGCTATTAACATAGTATTTAACCAAAAATTTTATAAATTGATATCATTTCGACGAGATTTATTCATTTGAATTTGAGCACTGATGGAATAGTAACACGAAAAAAGAGAAACACTTAGCGAGAGCCATCATCAAGTATAAAGTTGTTTGTTTGAAATAAACGTCTATTAAAGAAGTGCATGCTGACTTGGAGGAAACATTAGGCTACTTTTCTCCATATTTTATATTTTATATTTTCTCGAAGATATATGGAATTTGGAATGGGTGGAACATCCACAAAAGATGAACAGCGTATAGACGTCCTTCATTATTACGTATTACTTTTAAGTAGGGTTATAGTCAAAACAAATTAAGTTTGTTTGAAAATATCACTATTCTAGTTTTAAAATAACTTTAAGATACAGTAGGGACACTTGATGGAAGCTTTCAGCTCTGCACTTAATGCACTTAATATCGAAATGTTCACTGCGGGGTTACGGTGCCACATTTACTTTACAGTTGATAATACATGTTGTATGCAGTAAGTATTTTTTAAATGTTTTTATGTATATTTTATATATTTTAAGGTCTTAAAAATCATAAAGCGTATCTCCCGTGTATATATAAATATATGTATATATATATACACATAGTGTACATTAGCCAAAATAATTACAACTATCAGTATTCATCATGTATAAAAGGACTACGCTTTTATCATAAATAATTGTCAATCCTTGTTTCAATTTCGTGGTGAGTTTTTGCCAAAGTTTCAACATCAAGTAATGTTTCAAAGAACCTAAATCTTTTCTATTTCCTCTTAGTTATTATACACAAGGAAACATGGTGTTTTAACACCAATTTTAAAGTACAAGCTTTACTACAAAAATATTTATCATAATCGCACCGCTTCATGTCAATATGTAATAAAATAAATATATGTATAAATCAGATATATATAAGTATAAATAAAATTATGTCTCGGAATTTGGAGCAAGGGTATAATTAATACGTTTCAAACATAACTATAAATTGGTATCAAGATTCAATCCTCAGTGGAATATTAAGTTTCCTAAGTAGTAAGAAATTTGAATAACATTAACAATTCAAATTTAAAACTCTATTTCAGTGGGAAACTCTCATTGATTTCTTAAGTGATATTCTAAGCTTCAAATATCTCCTTTTCCCTTTTCTAATTTATTCTTCATAGCTGTGAAAGTTATCCGGGAAAGTTTATAAGATAGAAAAAACCTAAAAATGTATTTAAATTATACATGAATTTTATGATTTTTTTTATTCATAATGAGCTGATCATATAAAACCACAGAAAGTTTTGTAAATTTCGTTAACATGTGTTAAGATGTATTATATAAAGAAATATCCGTAGATGAACTTGAATCTTGAAGAATTTTAATGATTTTTTTATACATTGGGTTTTCATTCGAGACTAAGATTGTCGCGCAAAACCTTTTAAAATTCGTGTCACAATATGTTCATCTAATGGAAATGGGAATATCCGTTGTCGGGTGCCTAACTGTATGCTTTTAAGCTTATGGCGACTATCGAAAAATTGCTACGGTCTGTCCGTATTATGCGCAAAAGAGTGTATGCTTTTGTGCATTAGATAAAAATTTAGAAGTGCAATGAATACGAATGACGCCATTGATAAGTATTCGTTCAATATTTGAACGTTTTTATTAAAGTATCCACTTTAACATTTTACTCTTTTTTTCAACTAATATTTCTTTCCTATTGTTTTAACATCGTTTGCCGTTACCGTAACTTTGTTATATTAGGGAGGAAGATGAGATTTTATATATATCCTATCATAATAAATACCAAATTTAATGTTTTGTTTGTTATTATTCCAAGATTATGGTTAATTTTAACTGATTGATGTCTAAAATTCAGAATAAAGGATATTTGCAAAATACGGTGCATGTAGTAGATAAACGGTATATCTGCTTCTCTTTTATTGCCAATGTAGTACAGTTTTCAGAAAGAACTGTTTAAAAAATGTTTGTGGTAAACCATATCATCTTTGCGTTACTATATTAAATTGCACGTTGACATAGATGTAAAAGTAAAGTTAAAGCTTTTTTACTCTCGACGTAAGAAAGCGGCAATCCATTTTTGTGCCTGCGTTAGGGAGAGCCTTACGAAACCTATTTAGGAAATTGCTTTCTTTATCGTGTACGCTGCTAAACGGCTAGCTCTATTCTTGATTCATAAGTAGGCAATTGGTTTTAAAATAAATTTGTTCTGCCAGAAAACCCTGATAAATTTTCATACTACTTATCAAGACTACGTAGAAAAAATTTTCTTTTTATTCGACGAGGTAAGAAGACGTGCGAAATTTTCACCCCATTGTTAGTGATACTCTTACTCATAACAACTACATTTACACATTGCTCTTGTCACATTGAGCACTAAGTTGTTAAGTATCGTTACCCCAGTAACTTTATTAGCTTACAACTCCTTTGAAACCGGTACACAGTAATTTTTGCTCCCGGCGATAGAAATAGAAGCTTCAGTGGTACCTACACAGATGGTCTCCAGCAACAGACTTATCATCAGTAAAAAAATCTATCAATAAATTATACTTTGTTGGTACCGTGTTGTTAATATTAAATAATTAGTGATTTTAAAATGTTTTAAGTCCACAAATACAAAAATTTTGTAACGCTCCGAAGCAAAGGCGAACGTTGTTTCCGCAGTACTGTTGGCGAGTGAGCAAACCCTTGCCGAGTGCCGCTAATTGGCTCAACGGTAAATGTGTATACAGCCAGTGGGCTGCAAAAGCTTTACCGAGAGGTTATTAAGGCAAAGCTCGTTACAGAATATCGTATTGTCGTTTACTTCAAGCATTACGGGATTTTTTTTATTTTCGAATAACTAAAATGTTTCCGTTTTTTAGAGAAGCAAAGTATTATAAAGAAATTAAAAATTAGTAATTGTTAGGTAATCATTAATTTATATAAAGGAATCATATAATGAGTACTCATGAAAATTAAATCTAAATCAAAACTAAAATTTTATGGACTTTACCGTGAGAATTTTGTTACTGATGAGTTGTGGTCACCGAAGGAATGAGGTGACAGATCCAATACTCCAAAACCCAATTCTCCGTAGATCAGACCGTAAACAATAATTAAAATCAAATTAAATTATAAACGGATGTACTTACTGCTGAACATAGGCCTTCCCCAATAATAGGAGAATTTGGTCCATCTTTCACCAAGCTGGCCCAGTACGGAATAGTGAGGAGATAGAGCTTCATTGGTTTATTTGTAGAGAGCAACACGAGGACATGAGGACATGAGTTGTTGCGTTGTGGACTTCTTACACGCCTTAATAAAAAATAATTATAATTACTACAGGTATTTCGTAATATGTATGACTTCAAGATATCCCTGTTTCTCTGTATAAATATTTTAACTGTATATAACCCGCAAAATTTAGTTTTTTTTTTAAATATTACTATATTTTAATAAGAAATGGACACACTTTTATGCCTGTTGTATAGAATGTATGTCATAGCACTTGGAAACAGATATTATATATTATAATAATCATATAAGAATGACTGTAGTTGAAGTTGCAATGTTTTTTGTTAAGCTAATTCAAGCACGTGTGAGGATTTTTTGCTGGAAAAATTCTTAACGAGGAATAACAATAAAACGGCGCGCACGTGTTTGCTTTAATATTTAAAAATTCAGTTTACTTTTAATAATTTCCTGCTATGCAATCGTAAAATAAAAAGAATACTAGAAATTATAATAGCAAGGTTATTGAACATAAATTTCAACATATGTGTTCGTAAATTTATACGACAAGCAATGTTATATCTGTTGCGCATAGTAATAGCGAATATTAGAACCATAAATATCGGGATTTGTTTGTCTATACGTCAATACATGTTACTCGTTGCACAGTAACAAGTTGCATCGGCAGCAATATTGAATTAGATTCCAGAAATTCTTTTTTTTTAAAGCTTATTACAAAAATCGATAAATAATTAAAATAGTTATGAGAACTTTTAAAACTCGTTGTTTTACTTATAGTGTAAGCGAACATTACTAACCCTCTTTTGATCCCACAAATGCAGAGCGTAGTCTCGTTTCACAAATAGAGAATCAAGGTTATAATTAATCAATTGACTAAATATGGAGTGGATATCGTGTGTTCTTGAAACCTGTTCTACAATATGAAATAATTCAGGTCCCTCACCATGTTTGCATCAGAAAGCTTCGTAGGAAGCGTTTTGTGTTAAAGTATATAATTAAGTATTGAAATACCATAGATTTAAATGTATTTTTCATCAAAGGCCTAGTTTGAAGTAAAATTTTATTATGATAATAATAAATATTTTCGTACAGAATAGGAGGCGTTATTAATGTACGCTAAATCCGGGACTAATAATAAATAATGCAACGAGCTTTAACGAGAAACAATATTGCAATAATCGCATGGGAATTAAATGATTATTGTAAATATTAATTAACTACAAAGTACAGTAATTATATTTATACAAATTAAACCAAACATTTAATTTTTCGAAACAGAGGTTTTAAGTAACTCGTAGGTCACAGATAATAGTGTGCCAAATTAACATCCTTGAAATTGAATCTACTCCCATGAAAATTTATATAAATAGATTTTCGGGAATGGTATATGTTCCTATCTCACTACTGGAAGTTGTCACCATATGGTGCTCAACCATATACATAAACTTTACCGTTATTCAACCGAAATGGTTGAGTGATAAAATAAGTATATTCAAAGCCAAACGTGCGCAAAACAATGTTTGCTGTCTCCAGATAACGTTGTTAAAAATATTGAAGTTGAATGAACGCATATTGTAAAAAAATTATAAAATATAGAGCAATAATTCAATCTTATAAGAATTTTTTTTTCAGCGTGGTGTTCGGAGTTTTGTTTATGGTTATATTATATAAAAAGTAATTATAACACAGCAAACGTAAAAGCACAAAAATGTTTAGCTTTAATGCTAGAAAAAAAATAGCAAATAAGAAATTAACCGGAAAATTTTAATATTTCTTTATAAAAAGTTATGTCAAGAGCTATAATCAAGAAACCTTCTTCTAGCTCTTTGAACAGCTTTCAATGACTTTAGTTACCAACAAATTCTTTCGGGACTATTCTCCATTATTCCAGGAATAATCTACGTAAATCTTTTTAGATTTGTTTTATTAAATATTCTTCCAAACGTACTACAGTACGTTATAATTTGTTCTATGAAGTTTAAGTCGGACGTTGACTACCTAATCCTACTCATTTTAAATATATTAAAAATTGTACAGGAATTATAAAAATTCTTGAGTCCAATGGCAGTTACAACCACTTACCAAAAAGGTGGCAGCGTGACCAAGTAATTTAAAAAACAAATCACATAGACGGTTGTGCCAACAAGCTTAAATATAAATCAGCTAATCATTTATTACTGTGCCGATAAACAAAGGATAAACACCGACAGGCCAAGTTAATACTGAATATTGAATAGAAACGTTAAGTCAATGAATATTCATCATCGAACTGGTATTTATAACTCTGATTTTATATCTTCATATAATCCAATTAATGCCTATACAACTAACCAGTGTTTAAGTACATCAATTTACAAATCAAAAAGATCATTTAACGATTATTTTTCAGTAAATTCTTTTGTAAAGATGAACCTGTTCTTATTTGAGTTAAAACAAAAGCTTGATTTAGTAAGAAACAAGCATAAAATAACAATGAGACCTTTCGCCCTTTCTTCCTTTCTGTAAAATTAGGAGGGAAATTTGATGTGCTTGTTAAAGGAAGCACTTCATTTCCTCGTTGCCTGCTGTTCGTGCCTTATGTAAGATGTAAATGATTTTTTATGCAGATGAACTCTTGTTACAATATTTGTTACAAAGGTTGGTAAATATAAATGTGTTAAACAAAATGACATCGACGTAAATTAATGATGACTATAAACGAAAGTACAAAAAGAGTTACATTTGTGCTTTTTTAGTAAACGAGGCGTTGAGACAAGCAAGACGTTAACCCTGGTTGTAAGTCACGCTTGCCCATAACAATGTGCCGCTGGTTAAAATGGTATACACAGCTCCATTGCACTCTTCGCCTTAAACGTAGTGTTATCTTGTTACCCCAGTATTTTCACTAGCATACACAACCCATCAAATTGGAATTTAGTAATATGTGCATATTATTGTTTGGCGATTGCAATTGGAGCTGCGATGGTACATAGACGATCTCCGGTAGCAGAGACCTACCTCTTTTTTTTTTTTTACTCGGGGGAATCCTTTTACGGACGTTCCGCCGGTGCCCTGGGTGGGCCCGAAGAGGTGTGGGACTAGGCCTGTGCGGCCCCTACCCACTAAACCTACCGCGAAAACCATCAGCCGTTATGAATGGGATACCCCGGATCTGTCAGCGACAGGGCAAGAGACCTACCTCTAGTAGTTATTAAATAATATTATAAACCATCGAATAACCTAAAAATAATTTTAAGATTTTGTGTATAAAGATAAAAAATGTTTGTTCAACAGTTGGCAATGCTGAAATTATAACATCGTTAAAAATTTGATCAGTTATTCTTTTGCAGCCCGCATTCTTAATTTGAACATTTTAACATGAATTTTTCACCAAACCTTTACAAATTAGTAGTACAATGTGTTCATTAAATGAAAGCACAGCTTTTGGCAGCTTAACTGCATGCTTTTAAGCTCGTAACTACCGAAAAGGTCGCCATTTTTGTTCCATAGTGAATATGAAAGTATCAACATACATGTATTCGAATAAAAATAGATCAATGCTATAAATATTTTATTAGTTGTTAATAATAAAACTCTTAATAATGTTGTTGATTCTTAGATATAGAAAAAGATGATTTTTTATGAGATTTGAGATCTTTCTTCCCTTTCAAGATACATATTCCTCTTCAAGTAATCAGTAAACGATGTTTTACGAATATTTGGAAGTTTTTTTAATGATTGTCAAAGTCACCGTGATCACAGTCAACCTCTTTAAGATTAAAGTGTTTATTTATTTATTCTATTAGTATAAGATTACAAACTTGTTAATTTAGACTATCATTTAACAAGTAAATTTATTTATTTTGTAAACAAATTTAAGTACGAAAAGTTAAGAGATTCTTGTGACCCAAATCAAAATCAATCTAGTTAGTATTATTGTTCTTGTGATAACTTTTATCTCTATCTTAGATTTTGTTAAAACAATTTTGTGACCTTTACTATGTGAAAGGCGAGAGTCAAACTAAGACTAAGTCAAAATCCGTGATTTCTTCTACATTTCATTTTTAAATTCGCTTCAATTCGCACCATATATTCCCTTTGTAAAACATAAATTCAGTGGCTGTCAGTGGAGACGGGAGTGCAGTAAAAGTCCGCTTCCGGGGAATATATATCGATGAAAATCTTCGGTGTATTCCCAATTCATGTTAGTAGAATGGTGATAATGGATATAAATTTTTCAGAAGCGAATGTTCAATGATTTTGTAATGCAAATGTTGAATAATCCACATGGGTGTAAAATTTCAGCGTGTTGTTTTCTTATTACAAAGTAGCGTGGGAGGATTTTAAGTTGAAATCTATAAAGACACCTTGCTTTAAATTGTCTGATTAATTATCAGTGGTTAATAGGATATATTAATGATTTACAGATT
>DWLS01003238.1:0-16196 GCA_018246255.1 Pachliopta kotzebuea | reverse complement strand
CGAGCGCAGGGTCCGATGAAGCTTTCACGGCCATAATGGTGGCCGAAAGCATCGACATCACCCGAAAAAAAAAAAATCAATATATAATTAAAACCAAATTGATTCTGGCTGTTCTGACCCGCCTTAGGCCAGCCGGGAGGGTGATGGTTCAAATCTCTTCATTATTAAGGGAAGCTCATGTCCAGCAATGGGTATATATCGGCTGATAATGAATGGTTAAAACCGCAGTTTGTCCATAATGACAAATAGTATACATTTCGCTTACCGTGAACTACGATGTGTGAAATATATTACACATTAAATTATAATAATTATCTAATCATTATTACAGATGACTATCCGCTGGGGAATCGTAACTGCTGCAAAGATCTGTCATGATTTCGTGAATGCCTTTAACTCTTATCCTAATAGAGGTGACCAAGTAATAGCTGCTGTAGCAGCACGGGACAAGAGCAAAGCAGAAGCTTTCGCAAAAACACATAGAATCGCAAAAGTGTTTGATTCTTACGAGGCTTTAGCAGCCAGCGACGATATTGGTATGTTATGTTTTAAAATTGTGCCTATTAAAAATATACGTTACTTTTGAGATTAAAAGTTTTGGTTATGAACGCTTATTTTAAAATAAAAAGATGTATTAAATAAATTTAGAAAAAAAAAATAGAACGAAATCGTAGAAATGTTGATAATAAAGAATTATTAAATATTATCATGCTGATCTATAATAGCCTTCGTAATCCGCATTGGCCTAGCATGTTGGCGAGCGGGTTATATTGGTAATGGATATGGAAAAAATTGCTTTCCTATTCTTGGGTTGTTCCTAGTTAGTCTCCTTTTACGGAACTGGCGTAAAGTGGCCTTAAAAATCTATCCTCCATCAAAAACACAGCAAACTATACAAAATCCATATTTTATTTGTTTCAAAACTTCATTGAAAAAACGCAGATTACCTTAGCAATATCCATTACTTGTAATTGCAATAGAGTAAGTTCTTCGTTACAGAATTCGGTTATTAAGGAACCTTTTGTAACTTATTTTTGAAGTACGAAAGTATTATAATTGGTGATTGTCTTCTGTAATTTTAAATAATGTTAATAATTTGTTTAGGCATCAATCTACCTAAACACAAAATATTTTTTCAGATGTTGCTTACATCGGATCGCTCATTCCTTATCACTATGAACTCGCAAAACTCTTCCTTAGTCATGGAAAACACGTACTTTGCGAAAAGCCTTTATGCCAGACTTATAAACAAGTAGAAAGTTTAGTGAAGTTAGCAAGAAAGAAAAATGTGTTCCTCATGGAGGCAGTCTGGTCGCGGTTCTCACCATCATACATTGCTCTGGAAAAAGAAATCAATTCTGGAAAACTTGGCGATGTTCAATTTGTCGAAGTAAACTTCGGAGTACCAATTTCTGATATAGACAGAATTAGGTATGTTCCATTGTTTATAGCGATAATATTTCGACCTTTATCCGTTTATATGAAGAAGATAAACTTTCAACCTGTCGTTTATTTTTGTCAATTAGGTTGTGTATTTCGTTTCTGTGTTTTTCGATTTGTGGATATTTAAATATGAGAATATCAATTTTTAGGTTGAAGGAAATGGGAGGAAGTGCAATTCTAGACATCGGTATATACGCATTGCAATTTGCTCAGTACATATTTAAAGATCAACCTGTAAAAGTTACCGCCGTCGGAGAATTAAATGAACATGGTGTAGATATGATGGATACTGTTATCTTGGATTATACCGGTGGTAGACGTGCTGTATTAAATGTGCACGCTAGAATTAAGCTTGCAAACAACGCTACGGTCACTGGAACTAAAGGACAAGCAACAGTAAATGAGTTTTTCTTATAACGTTTTCCATGTTCCTCGACTTATTAGTTGAAAGCAAACTATAACAGTTCATGTTTAAACACATTTCCCTTTTTTATACTAGGTTTTCTAGAAGAGTATACCGTTATTAACAAAAAAATAGTTAATAGTAGTTGTATTAATAGTTTTTTAAACCTTGCTTTAGTTGCGATTATTCTTTAGAGATGCTTTTATTTAAAAAAAAGAAATGTTATAATTGCGTAAACATATGAAAAATATTTTGTGCTATGCTCAATATAGTTCTCTTTACTACTTATGCAAAGCGCCTAAGTCTGTACATACAATTATTTTACCATAATATTTACTTTGCAGGTAGAAGATCCTTTCCATTTCCCCTTAACTTTGATTCACGGCGATGGAAAAGTTGAACAATTCCCTCTTCACGAGTCAAAGCTTCCTTACTACTTTGACAACAGCGCTGGATTGGTTTACGAAGCTATTGAAGTAGCCCGATGTATCAGAGCCGGTAATTTTATAGAAGTTTTAGTTTTAATGACATAAATTCTTCATTTATTTCTTTCTTTACCTTTTTACGATCCATGCTAATAAAATTTAAAAATTTGTAAAGATTTTTTTAACATGTGCTTAAATTTTAATAGTTTAATAATCACTTTTAATTCATAAAAATGTGTTGTAGGATTTATTGAATCACCGAGGATGACGCATGAAGACAGTCTTACAATCTCAAGATTGGAAACTGAAGTTCGTAACCAAGTGGGCGTACATTTTGATGTTGATGATAAAGAATTTCCTTAAGAAGATTGTACACGAAATGAAAAGTTAACAATTTTATTTATGAATATTGCCTTTAAAATAATGATAAGCTTTAATAAAAAGTGCAATTTATCATATTTTTTTTATTACAATGTGGATATAAAAATGTATATATATGTATATCTTTATATTTACACATATATATAATATGAAAATTAATGTATGTGCTCTATTAGACCAATAATTCTATGGTTGTTCTTATAATAATATAAATATAAGGATAAATTAAACAATTTGAAGTTTTGTAAAAAGTAAGTAATCATTTTATTTCATTAAAAGGAATTTACATAAAATTGTGAAATAAACTATCATCTTGCAGAAAGTAGTCCTGACTAAATGCTGCATTAATATTCTTACCGCTGACATTGTTGTTTCGATTTAATGTGTATGAATACGTAAGCACTTGTGGTTTCCTTGCTCCTGAAAAATGTTTATAAGCTTTATATGGGGCATGATTGATGACAAAGGCGGTATCATCAAAATTTTTTTTGCAATATAGGTTTAACTCAATGATTCTGAGGTTGATTATCAAACTCTAGTAGAAATTTTAGTTGACACCTTATTTTTAAAAACTTTAAATTGAAAAACGTCCTCATTAAAGTTATATAGAATATATCTTTTATAACATTTATTATACATTTTGTTTTTTTTTACATTAATACTAATGTACTGCAAAAAATTTATTGTCTTCGCTGTGAATTTTTCATTTTCCAAACATTTGTACACTAACACTCTGTCCGAAAATTATATAATAACGGTAATCAGCCATTTTTTTAACCTTTTTTTAAGTTTAATAACCATAACTTCGATTTCTGAAAAATAGTTTAGTAGTACGAACAAACCGGTGCAAAAATCTTGTTCAGTGGTAGTTATGTTCCATTACATGTTTGAAATTCAGAAATAACATTAAAAGTATTTTTTACTAATGTTTGTAAAATCTGTTTCATACATTTTCAATAACCTTTTATCTATACTTTTAAAAGGTAACCCATGAACTTAGTGGGTAGTACAGTGTTGCCACTTTAGGGTATTTGTCGCTAGATTTAGGGAATTCTGCAGTAGCTTAACGATTTTGGAATTTCGTAAGTCACGGTATATGGACTTGGGGATTTTAAGCGACTTTCTGGTACAATTTAAGATTGGTCATCGTATTGATTAATGATGCCATCTGCTGCAACTACTGATGATGATTTTTATGTATTAAAATCGAAGAGCATCTGAATCCTACTCTATGTATAGGACATTTATTTCAAACGCAGGCGAGCAAATCGGCATTGCTTGTTGAAATCACAAATACTGTTCCTAAACGGTGCATTTATTTTAATATAAAGCTGGTAAAAAAAATTCATCAGAGGCTACCAAGTAATTTCTCCATATTAGAGAAAATATCTGTGCTTAGTGTTGACAATACACTGAGACAAGTAAAAGACAATTAATTTAAAGAACTAGGTCCTGAAATGGGTGTAGATGTTGAAAGACTTGATAAACTTTTACAACAATGGTACACCATCAACTTTGTTAAATGGCAGAATTCCCAAAATATGATTAGCTTCTGGGCTGAATTTCGAAAATATAAAAACGCAGCTGGTATAAATTGTTTCCAAGAAGTAGCTGATTTCGCGATCTCAGAGATATTTCTCCCTCACTCTAATGCCGTAATAGAAAGAATCTTCAATACTATGAATACCATCAAAAGCCAGTTAAGAAACAGGATACACATCAGCACAAGTACAGCATTCTTTTTATTAGAAAAAGACTGAAAGTTATGAATGAACAATGTTATACCTCTGAACTCCCAGAAGAAGTAATTGCAAAAATTAAAGAAAATTAAAACTTTATTTTAAACATTCTCTGAAGGAAAGTGATGGAGGCACTACATACTAACATCAATACAGGCAGCAGCAGGCTTCGTGATCAGAACAGACGTGATGACGAGTTTCAATGAAAAACTGTGATAAATATCGGTTTTTCATAAAATCATGACATAAAGAATTTTTAATGCCCTGAATTCTTCTAATCTATCGAAATTTTAAGGCACTTCTAGTGACTTGTTCGCAATGAAGGTGGCAACACTGGTTCATAATAATTTTACGAGTTGCTATAACGTCTTTCATTTTGCGATGTATTAATTATAAATTGCACAGACTAATAACAGTGTGGGTTATAAACGTAATGTCTACATCAAACAATGCTTCTGAATCTGATTATTCTCCTTCATTATTAGAAACTCCTCCCGTAAGTTTTGCTTGTTTGTAGTTTTTACGCTTTATATAAAAATTATTTACATTGAAGTTACTGTGATTAACTGTGGGTATACAAACTGCATTACAGAGTACAGCCCAAAACAGGTTACAAAACTTTGATCAGTCTTTAAATCATGTCGACTTAGGACATAACATAGAGCAGTCTATTAAAAGTGCTCAGAAAGAAATGCACCAGAAGAGAATTCAGTCTATGAGGAAAGAGCTAGATTATTTAAAATCGACTGAGTGGAAGTTTGAACATGATAAAGGATTTGCTCAGTAGTGCATAGGATATTCCAACATGTTCTCATTTATTAGATCATGGTTGAATTACTTTTCTACTAAACATTACAATGACGATTTCGAAGATGATGACTACAAAGAGAATTACCTAGCAGAACAACTTATTGATTTAGAATATGTCAGCAAACAAGAAGAAAAAATTATTGCGGGCAATGAAATTGTAAAAATACCAAACAATACATTTTGTTTTCAAAGAACAGGTTGCTATCTCTGTGTTTATTTAATTGCATAAATTTTCCATTGAATATTATAAGAAAAATGTTTACACCCAAAAATTTTAAGTTGCTTATTGACATTTATTAAATTGTATTGGAAATAAAGCAGCAGTTTTGATCTGAAACCTTTTATCCAGTGTTTATGTTAGCTTTTGGTACTAATTTTGTAGTAACTCAAGTTCCAATGAAAATAAAAGGACTTGTTAATCATATTATGTTTTATTTTAGTTGCATTAATATTTTACTAGTAATTATAATTACATATTAATTTTTTGTCATTAGTTATTTGTACAAAGGAAGTACTTAAATTTCAAAACTCTGTAGTTATCTCCTGTTGTAGACATTAGACATAACAGAGCTGGTATTTTTTTTTATTTTGTTATTAATACATGCAGTCTTTTCAGGTGTAATAACATTTAAAGACAACTGTTATATTTTAATAGATGGAATGTATTATTTGGATACCACCACCTGTGCATATGACTGTAATGTTAATGATCAGGTGTTATACTTGGGATACAAAGATTACAACGATGATGTAGTAGTAGTTAGAATATTGGAAAATAAGGGCTTGTATTGGGGTGAAGATGATAATAAAGATGAAGACAAATTCCAGATCACTGATCATGTACTAGTAGGTGAAGTTGACCATAGAAAAGATCGATATGTCTATATCAAAGAAAGTGACCTAAAGTTCAATCTTGACAATGTTGAGGGTACATTTATACCAATCAAAGGTGACTGGTTGGAAATGAAATGTACAATTCACATAGATAATAATAAACCATCTGATATTACTCTGAAACAGGTAAATAAATATTAATAGTGTTTAAAATATTATACTGTGATTATATTAATATTATACAATATATGTAAATTACTTTGAACATAAGCAAAATTAATTTTACAGGTTTTATCAGTGACATCCTTCAAGCCTTTAAGAACTAAAGTAACAAGTACATATATTAAAAGCTGGATGGGAACCTATGGTATATGTGACAAAATGATATATTTTGAAAAAAGTTGTATGACAAATAGTTTTGAACCAGAAGAGGGATCAAAGGTATTTTATTTAATTCTCCATTTCTAAGTTACAAATGGTATTAAAGTCAATTCTGGATTCTGTAATTTTTTTTTATACAAAATAAAAACAGTGAACCAAGTTTATCAGGAAATACTAATCTTCCAAATAAGAAACTTTCGTAACATGGATTGCTTAATAATAGTGATCTATGTAGTAACTTAATACATTTTGCTAATTTAACAATTTTTTTGTATTCATTTTTTATTTGGTTTTAATGGTGATAAATTTTTGTTGCCTGAATGTCTAAGAAGAAAATAACCCATTTAATAAACTTAAATTTTTGTTTTTTTTTTGCATCAATTTAATTATTTATTGTATTAGTTTCATTAAATGATGAACATGATAATTATTAGTGTAAAACTGTATTTTATGTTTAACATTCTAGCTATTAGTCGAAGCTATAGAAAGTAATCAAAACATGTGTACATGGAGAGCAATTAAAGTAAAAGAAATTCAAAGCTCTGCCAGTAAAAGGAATCATAAGGGATCTGAAGAAAATATGGTAACTTTGCAGCTAGAAAAGGAAAAGAATATCTTTGTAACATATCCTTTAGTATTTGAACAAATGCATCTTAACCAAAAATCTGAAATGATTTTAAACATAACCAACAATAGTAATGAAAAATATATTTTAAACAAATGGATCATGCTCAGTAGAAAAAGGGACTCACAAATAATAATTGAGCCAATTTTGACTGAACCCATTAAACTAATTCCTGGAAAATCAACCAATTTTACAGTAACATGCTGTCCTTACTTACCAGGAAAAACAAAGGAATGTTTAATATTATCATTTAGAGGATTTCAGATTAAAAGATATATTGAAATTAGTGTGGTGGAAGAAAATAATTTTTTACTTAATTGTTTATCTAATAATAGCACTCGGAATAATATAAGTGACAAAATCAAAAACATACATAAAATTAGGAATAACAAGAAACTCTTGATACATGGGGAAAGAACTGTTAAACCTCCTGCCTTTGTATCAGTCCGTATTGGAGAATTTTCTATACCAGAAAAGATATGGGATGTAGTATTAGGGGATTGTGAGCAAACAATATATAGCAACGACTATAACAAAATTACTGAACTGATTGAACACCATTTACCTTGCTTATCAAAACCATTAAGTGGTTCTAATTATATTGATAAATGGCATACTTTATTGTATATGGAAGAAATACAAGCAAATATAAATATGAGGGCATTTGACATTCCAAAAGTGTTTCTTATTAGATGTCAAGAATATCTTTGTGTGGAAATTAATGGGTTGGCAGAGAGACGCCCGTCATTAATGAAAGGTGATAGGGCTATTATAACAGATTTGTGGATAAATAATAGCCCTCAATACGAAGGTTACATACATTCCATTAAAGGGGTCTTAGTGATGATGAAATTTAATTCACTCTTTCATGATATATACAATGGTGGTGATGTTTCAATAGAGTTTCACTTTAGTAGAGTAGCATTTAGGCGATCACATCAAGCTATCAATTATGCCATTTCCAATTTAGGCCTCAATATACTGTTTCCATCTCGTGTCCATTTACAAAAACCTCAATTACCTAAAGAAAATATAGAAAAAATACAATGGTTTAATAAAAATTTAAACAATTGTCAGAAAATGGCTGTTGTTAATGTATTGTTGGGAGAAAGTCGCCCAATGCCTTACTGTATTTTGGGTCCACCTGGTACAGGCAAAACTATAACAATTACAGAACTGATTTTACAAATATTGTCTGTTCTACCAGAAAGTCGAATTTTGGTAGCAACACCATCTAATAGTGCAGCAGATTTGGTGACAGAAAGAATTGTTCACTACCAAAATAAGTTGAATGGCTCAATTGTAAGATTAATCGCTCATCGTATGGTTGATTCCGAGAGTATACCAAATATAGTTAAACCTTTTTGTGCAACATTAGATATTGCCGAGGAAAAATCCTCTAAATCTAAACATACAGTTAAGAATGAAATTAATTTAAACTGTCAAAAAACATTTTTTGGGAGACATCGAGTCACAATAGGTACATGTAATTGTCTTGGTTTGTTGGCACAAATTGGTCTGCCTAAAGGTCACTTTACACATGTTATTATAGATGAGGCAGGTCAGTGCACTGAACCAGAAACAATGATTCCAATGACGTTCATTGACAAAGATAGTGGTCAAATTGTACTTGCTGGAGATCCAATGCAATTAGGACCAGTAGTTATTTCAAAATATTGCAAAGAATATGGAATGGGTGAATCTTATATGTCAAGAATTTTGCAGTATTATCCTTATCAAACAGACTATGCATCTTTTCAAAATGGTTATGACAATAGACTAATAACAAAATTGAATGATAACTATAGATCTTTAGAAGAAGTTATATCTTTACCAAGTGAAATGTTTTATAATGCTTCATTAGTACCTAAAATGAATAGAAATCAGCCCTGGATATCTAAAATAATTGCTGCTATTAGTGATATTTTTGGTCTAGATAATGCAATATCAGGTGGTATATTTGTTTATGGAGTTAGGGGTGACAATGCTAAAGCTATGGATAGTCCTTCATGGTATAATCCCCAAGAGGCCTCAATGGTAGCATTCACTACTTGTAAATTGTTAAAAAGGGATGTAAGAATAGATGAAATTGGCATTATTACATCATATGTGGCACAGGTATTTTTATTAATATTCTGTTATTAACTATAGATATAACATATTAGACAGCTAAACTCAATTTTTGTGTTATAAACCATTAAAATAATTTTAGAGATTTTTAATGATTTTATTTTCATTAAAAATCTTTTTATATAGATATCTTTTTATAATAAAGATATGGTATTGCCGCAGATTATCTATTTACATGGTACCACTATATCTTTTTTTTCTGTCGTCAAACAATAGTGTGCAAAGATTACTCTATTTGGTTAATTTCTCAGTGAGGAGTACAATAAGTTATCCAAATACTTTAAAAATATTTAAGTGTCCCAATTTTTTTAATTTTAGGTTAAATATTTAAGACTATTATTTGATTCAATGGGTTTGCCGCATCCAAAAATTGGGACTGTTGAAGAATTCCAAGGACAAGAACGGCCAGTTATACTAATATCAACTGTTAGATCTTCAGAATCCTTACTACAAGAGGATAACAAACACACTTTAGGATTTGTGAAAAATCCGAAAAGATTGAATGTAGCTATAACTCGTGCCCAAGTGGCTACGATTTTGTTTTGCAATCCTCATCTATTTTGTACGGATTCCTTATGGAAACGGGTTATTGTACACGCTGTTAAAAAAGAAAAATACATGGGGTGTGATTTGCCTGTTTTAAATTCTTAAATAAAAACCATGATATTTTCTTAGCAGTTTATTTATAGTTCGTCTACATGATTACCTATGTTGTGTCCTTTCTTATACTGTTTGCCACTTCAGTATATAAAATACTTACATACTGATAAATCTATATAAGTGGATAAATACACAGATATAAATTGTTCTTTTCTTATTACTTAAATTTTCCGGAGCGAGGTCATGTTCTCAGCCCTGTATGGATAAAAAGACTGAGTACCATCTTAGTAGTGGGTCGTAACCGTAGGTCGTATAGGATGCCAACGAGCGTCATACTTTGGAAGAATGCCTAAATTAGATGAGACTGCATTCGAAGATTGTGTAGCCATAGAGGTAATATCTTGCTTACAGCTTTTCACAGTTGTAAGTGGTCACAGAAAGAATTTGCAGATTTCTCTTTTTTCCGCGTGCAGATGCAGACTTTGCTGCAATGGATCTTCATTCCCAATCAATTTACTCGCTTATTTAATTAATATCTACTTTTGTTTACAATAACCTATTACGTGCTCTTTTGCCTCACGGTCTAAGGCTTATCATTTATAATCACAGTAGTAGTAATATTAGGATCGATAAGAAAAAATTATTTGTATTTGTTAACAATTTGCATTGAAATACTGTTTTTTTTTTAGTTTGTCTTCGTCGTCGGTTTAATTTTTGTGACAAAGTATGTTATTATTAAAAACTACGTTGTTTATCATCATTGAATACGGCAATTTCGTGATTTGGTTTTATCTACTTTAATCCTTTGTCTTTTGAAAAAAAAAAATATTATTGTCAAAAGTGACAATCTATTTATAAGAAGTAAAGTTACCGTATAAATAAATACGAAAACATCCCAGGAACGTTAGTTGTTGAGTTTGCCTATTATTATCTTGAAATCGAGATATTCTTTTTTCTTGCTTTATTTGGTTTATGATATTTCTAGACACGAATAATTTTTAATGAAAAATTTACATTCATATCTAGTACTTGTGTTTCAAGAGTGTCTTTTTTTCAATAATGGAAGTGAACGGAGGAATTTTATGTGACAATCTAATCAAATGGTTACAGACTTTAAATGTTTCTGCAAAACATGGAAATCCATCAGGTGAGATCAAATTACCTTTTAATGAAAGATTTTAAATTTAAAGATGAGAAAAAAAAATAAACAAGTGTTCAAATATATTTCTCATTATTGGAGCCACATCAATTCATGTTATTAATACAAAACCATTCATATAATATTGTTTTTCTATACTAAATTCATTACTTTTTTCCATTTTGTTTCTAAAATATTTTTTAATTTAAAGTGTATATTTTAAAATTTATTAATGTTATTTATATTCTACATTATATACTGATTGTAGTATTTGTTAATGTTTTAATAAATAAAATACATAATTTAGATTTGTCAGATGGAGTGGCAATTGCTGAAGCCCTTACACAGATTGCACCTGAATATTTCACACCTGCATGGATTTCCAAAATAAAAACAGATGTCGGATATAATTGGAGGTTAAAAGTTAGCAATTTAAAAAAGATTTTAGAGGGTGTTGTTGGTAAGTATTGCAATATTTTTTTTTCCATATGGTAGATACTAAAGTGAAAGTATTCTCGAACAGCATGACCTTAACCAACATTATTATGTTGTGCTACACTAGTGATAAAAATTTTCCTAATTCGCTTCAAGGAGATATCAAATTCCAATATATTATTTTTTACTTTTTTAGATTCTTATGTACTTTCCCGTTAATAATTCTGTAAATACTAACCTTTATGAAAAAAAAAAACCAACAGTAGGAAAAATACATTGTCCTTTCATGTTGTACTGAAGTATTAGCTATTAACTTTATTTTTATTAGGATTTTGTACACTTGAGGTAGCAAGTTTAAATCTTGTTTTAATTACAGGACTCAACTTGGGTGTTGATACTTTGTCATGTTTTGTCATGAGTCCTCTACAGTATTACAGTTCTACTTCAGTATTACAGTATTACTTCATGAACATATTTTATATCTTCCTATAATGTACAATCATGCACATGAAAATACATTTGTGGTGTATTGTTCTATCTATGCTAATCATATTACTTGTTTCATGTGTACAAATTGCAGTCTGTTTTTTAAAAAAACTATTTAATTAATAAATATTATTCTACTATGACAAATAATTATAAGGACTGTTAACAATTATTTAACATTAATGTTAGTTAGTAATTTTTGTGATAAAGAAGCATTTTTCTTATTTATTTTATATATTAATGCTTTTCTTCTTGCAGATTACCATCAAGATATACTCAGTTTAAGTCTACAAGAGTTTTCTCGGCCAGATGTTGTAAATATTGCTGAAAATGCTGATCCAAATGATTTGGGTCGACTGTTACAGTTGGTTCTGAGTAAGTGATTATCAAATGAAATCATAAAATATTTTTTAAAACAAATCTATTAACCTAACAAGAATTTTCTCACACCCATTCATTTCCCATTTTCAGTAAGTGTTTAAGTAATGACTTAAACACTTATTTAAAAGACATGTTAAATAACTCAAAAGTAACAAAATCAGTAACAAGCTCTATACTTAGTATACAAAGTAAAAACTATTATAATAATAGTAATAAATATTTATTTACCTAATATATTACCATAATTGTTCAGCAGGAGATCCTCTAGGAAGGCCTATGTGCCAGCAGGTGTTATCCAGCTGACTATGATTTTCATACTTTACAATTATATATCTTAAGAGAAATTGAGAAACTGGATTCAAGCAGTGCCAGAAAAATCTTTAAAGGAGGCCTGTTTTAGCTGTGAATGTCTATTGGCAGATGAATAGACATATTAATTAAATTTTAGTTGAACATATATTTCTCTGTGTACAAAAACGTAAATAAAACAAAATTTTGTTGTAGGCTGTGCTGTGAATTGTATTAAAAAAGAGGAGTACATAACACGTATAATGGGGCTTGAGTTGTCATGTCAGCGCTCAATAATGCAAGCAATACAGGTAGGTTGTTCATTCTGTTAATAATAAACAAAAGTTTCTTTCATCATATCTAAATATATACTCATAAAAAAATATGTTTAATTTAGCTAGTCTTTGTATTTCAAAAATATTTTTATGTTGTCAGGGAATATTCCTTTTTACTGGGGTAGGCAGGCATACATCCGATATACGTCCACTGCAGGAGTAAACGTATATCGGCGGATAATAATATCAGGGCAAAAATTACCCTAAAATAATGTTATGGACCATTGCTTGCCGTTATATTTTATTTTTTTACTTTTATGTATGTTTGGTTTTTTTGATTGGTTTAGTACCACCTTCATATTGTGACTCTACGCTATAATATGATCGCTGTTTTCCGGCTGTCGACATATAATTACTAAAGTTTTCTGCGTGGGCACTGTTCACCCTCCACGCCCTCAATATCAACGCCATGTGAAATTTATAAGAACTGATAATTCATCGTAGAAAAAAATTACTGTAAAAGCTTTTGATAAAGATTTATAAAAGGTGTACATAAAAATAGTTAAGATAAGAATGTAGTAATAAAGTTAGTAATCTTGCAAAAAGTTATTAGGCAAATGTATTATTTAATAACACTTTCGTACACTCGTTACACCAGAGCTGCGTACAATTAAGTTACGCGTCTATTAAGTCCTTGGATCACGAAAAACGCGATGCATGTTTCATACGTCAGTTTACATTCAAGTTTCGCGTTGGTTGCACCGTTAAATCAAGATTGTGTCCAATTTGCACTGCGATCATCGCAAACTTGTCGCTATTATATTGTCTTGAAATGTAATTTTTTTTACTCTGTCACGTCAGAAAAATTAAAACTTTCTCTTAACGATTGTATATGATTTTTTTCATTTTGTTATATACAAATATTTAAAATAATATTTTGTTAATATCAATTGGTTTAGTGTTTGACCACGGTCCCGCGATAAGTGGTGGTAAAATCTGTTAGAGTTATAACAGTTTAATACAAAATTTTTTCGACGATTTCGACTTTATAGACAATGTGTAACAATTGTGAGACACAATGTTATTTTTTAAATAAACATTAAAGGAACTAGAAACATTGACGTTGGGACCGAATCGCGGCAGCCTGCACCTGGAGCCCGCGACTACTGAAACTGATGTTGATATGAGAGAGGCCCTTGCCCAGAGATGCCATGAACTTGACAATCAGGTATGTTAGATTCTTCAGATTTTTTTTCCATATCTTCTTCAATAACTTCTTAGAACTGTTTAATATCCAACTATACGCAATAAGAAGTTAATTATTGTCGGTTACAGTAAACACGTGCTATAAATGAATAGGTAAATGCAAGAAATAGTTTAAAACTTTATTTAATATTTTTTTGGGTTTTCTTTTAAGTTAAATTAACAGTAAAATAATATACTGGTACATATGCACCTATTTCCCTTAATAATTAAAACGGATCAGAGAAAGTCTCTGCTTGCAAGTTATTATATTAGGTAACGGATAGTTAGACATGTATGCTAAAGGAAAATAAAATTATTATCTTGCTTAAATTCACGCTAGTCGTTTTATTTTTGAACTGAAAATCTTAATAATGGTGCCTTACACTAATAATTATTCTTTTGAATAATTCTAAATATTATATTCGGTTTTTGTGAAAATAGTCAATGCAATATCCGAGATCATCACCATTTTCACTGATGGACGTCCACTATTGCATATAAGGCTCTTGTAATGTATTTCACAAAAATCTCCGAAAGGTTCGAGATTATTAGTTCCATAAATCAGTAGGACTTTATCTGCTGCCATCATTGTGAAATACCAGTGGAGGTGCTAGTGACGGTTTTTAAAAGTATAGTGTTATAGAAGTTATGTGTCTCGAACGGAAAACCTGTGTCCTCTACAGATTCAAAGGACAATGACCGACATAATTAGTTATAAAAAAATCACATGGACCAGAGAGGGAAAGTAAAGATTTCCCCAGATATAAACAAAATAAAAATCATTAGGCTATCGGCGCTAGAGTTGTGAAAGGTTTAATTGAATAACTTCGCAATTGTTACCGCGTTCTGCCTCTGCATTTCGTTTTTGAAGGTCCCGTTACTTTAGGTGTATTGCGATTAAATCTCATAACATTCATTGAATAGAAATAATGTTTTGCTTTGCAGGTTTAATCCTTAGAAATACAAAATGTCAAACACAAAATTCCTCTATCATCATAAAGAAAGAGTCGTGTACAAACTTAAAAACAATTCTTCTGTGTAATAAATCTTTAAATTGACTCTTAACAGGGTTTTATCCAATGTAATCATAAGAGAAAAATAGTGAAATAAATCTTTTGCTATATTTGATTCTATATTTCTGTCTGTTAATTTAATTCTAAAACTTACATCTTATTCCATAATTACAGTGAGTAAACTGTTTACAAATAACTAATTGTGCGTTTCTTTATGTTAAGATAAGAAAGCCACAACATAACTTTGTACGCTTGCAATATTGATTTGTATTAATATTTATTGTTTTCTCGCTTAAGTGAATTGTTAAATTCTTGTGCGAAATAAAGATTCTCTAACCTCAATATTATGTAACAATTATTAACTAAAATCTTTTATGAAGAAATGAAAATTTATTGTTATTGTTGTCGTCCAAAATTTATAACATTTATAAAAAAAAACCTTAATCATAGGATTTTTAACTATAACCAACCATTTGATATATTTTTTTACGATTAAGGTAAAAATTCTTCAAGAGGAAAAAATGACACTTTTGAGCGAGGTTAATCGTCTGACCACGTTGCGGGCGGACGCTGTGGGTAATGGCAGCAGCGAGGAGCGTGAACTGGACGAAGCGGGCGCATCACTGGGCCCCGCTCATGCCGGTACACTGCGCTACAATCATATGCGAACGCAGTTGGACGCGCTCAAGGATGAATTGGACAAGATAGAACTGCAGCGTGACGACCAACGGGCCCGCGGCGACCGCCTCGAGCGCGAACTCGCCATGTTGAAACTAAGGAACGAAGAGCTGCAGGTACTCATTTATTCCTTTTTAACAAACATTAAACTAACGTTGTAATCTCACTTAACACACGATCCAAAAACAAGGGTGTTATAAAACAACGCACTAGGTGTTTGTGTCTGTTTAAGACATTATATCTCTGTAATGGCGGGAGCTTGATTTAGTTTTTTGTGCTCGTAAGCAGTCGGTACCAAAAATGTTTACGACTACGTCGAGAGTGTTGTCGGAGGTGGAAACTCTCTCGGACCACAAGTACATTCGGTTCGAGATTTCCACCTCCGACAACCAGCAGGGAGGGTCTCCGCAGCTGGGGCGGGCGCGCTTCCCACGTTGGGCGGTCAGTCGCCTCGATGCCGAATTGGCGGAAGAGGCAGCGATCGTC
>DWLS01003237.1:0-16198 GCA_018246255.1 Pachliopta kotzebuea | reverse complement strand
GGACCGGTCGCGCTGGAAATCTATTGGAGAGGCCTACGTTCAGCAGTGGACTGCAATAGGCTGAGATGATGATGACTTATATACATTTTTTTTAATTTTAAGTTTTCGTTTCAATCCATGCAATAATTAAAATTATTGTTAATATTTTTAAACAAACCATATGGCTATAATATTTTCAATGTTATAAAGATGCCAAACGAAGATTAATAAAAAATTTAAGAAACAACATGTAAGTGCTCTTGTAGGTAATATGTAAACAATTCACAAGAAAAAGAGGAGTATCTAGAAGATAAGAAAATTATAAGATGTATTAATGAACAGTAAATTATTATGAGAGCATAATTGGAGTTAGAAGTAATATGTTGTTATATAGATTATCATCGATTTAAGATTTTTTGTTCGAATGAAAAGTTTTTCAAATGCCCCAGCAATTGGAAAAAATTTTTTTTAGAATTAAAACCTTAATTGGAGAGTAAAATTAGTGCATCTATCAGTAGGAGATTTTTTCTTTCACTGTTAATAAGGTTTTTAATTTCTGTAAATAAATATGTTGTGATTGTGTTCATAACGAACTTGTAGTAAGTTAACTTGAACTGTATGAATTCTTCGCTCACTCCAAACAATATTTGCCGTGGACCGCTGAAGTGAGAAGCAATTAAAATGTTCTATCCTCTGGGTGGCCAATCAATTCTCTAAGACAAAACAACCGGCGTGGCATACGGACGGACGTATTAATTACATCAGTACCCTGTTCGTTTTGAAAGCAAAGAGTACTACGAAATTGCAACCTAAATAGAAATTTTCCCTTTGTGTTGATTTAAATCGTTTCGTATAGCGTCGCGAAGGGGTAGCTGCATAATTCCACTTGTATAGTTTCTGTTGATATAGTTCTGATAATACTATTTCGGTCCTATTCTACTTAGTTAAAGCAAGAAGAGTGTGCCGTCGTAAGTTGATGTTATTTCTTAACAGCAACTAAAACAATCTTAAAAACAGCTTTATTAATAATTTAAATGATTTATTATAGCTCACAAATGGTTAAAATTTTTGTATGTGATGATGTAGTAATTTTAAAGTGAATTAAGATATTTTCAAAGTAGATAAAGTTTTGAAACCTGTCTGAGAAAACTGCTACGATCCTCAAGACCGAGATGCTATTGAAGTTGAGTGTCAGATTATAAAGTTAAACCTTTATTTAAAGATACCATATTTTTAGATTTGTGCCAATTTATAATTTATTAAATTTATCGTGTTCTCTTTGTAAATTATAAATATAATTGCCCTATAAATAGTTTATGATTATATACCTTGAAAAAATGTTTTTTTTCTATGAAATATATTTTTCATGCTACGCACATATTAATATGTGATTGAATACGTATCTGTGGTAACAGCTACATAGAGGGGAGTTCAATCTCGTACCTCTGAGGAGACAGTGATTTTCATTTGGCCTTGGTGCTAATAAATATTCCTTAACGTACATATAAATACGTTTGATTATTTTTAAATTTAACTTTGTTATTTAGAGAACATGTTAAATTATTTAAAAGGATTTATATACATACAAATTACCTCTTAATATTGATTTCGTTATAAATCAAATACGTCAAAATTTTGATTAAACGAAAGTTGTGGAGAACCTCTACTAAAATAAGTTCAAAATGTTGTTGCTAATAATATATTTGAAGTTACGATTATGATTGTTTAGATTAGGTAATTTTATTATTAATTTTTAAAATGGTAAATTAATTATAATTTTTATTTTCTTTTAAATTACTTGTATTACTACAACACAATTTTCTTCCGATTTCTCTTATTTTAATGTTTAGTGATGAAATAAAATTTCAATATTAACATTGGTAATGGATAACTCAAAGTTATCGAATATATAAATAAATCGTATTAAGAAAACTGATTGTATAAATATATTCGGGTTTTTTGTTAAGGCACATGCATTGGATGCGTGCATGTTCACTTTACCTATTACACGTTGCATTGTGTAACAATTGTGTGCGGTTGGCAATTGATGGACAGCGCTAGCCACAAATAGTCGTAACATTTTATTATGAAAACTGAGTTTTCAAACAATACTTAAACACAAAATTAACACTAAAAAGAGTAATCCAAAAAGTTAGAAAAATTACCAGGTTTAATATCAAATCTCTGTTTTTTTGGCACTAGAATTTATATCGCACTTTAACTTTCTTTCAACAAAATTAGCATAAAAAATATTAAATACAGATAATACATCGAAGCTTCACACATGATAAAATATTTTTATAGTTTTATTTGTTTCAAGATCTTTTCTTTTCCATAAAACTATGTTAACAGCTTGTCAAGATGTTATATAAGCATATAAAACAATGTTAGATACAACTTATGGTTTTATTGAATCAAAAAGATAAAATAATTCTTTTTTCATGTACAATATTTTTTAAGATAAATGTCCGTCTAGTTTTATTACATGTATGTTTATTGTTTCAGGTTTACTATGACCCATGGGTTCAGCTTTTCGCGTTGTTTCGGGGGGTTCACCTCGACTCCCCGAAAGCGCCTCACCGCTTTCATTTTGTTGCTGGTCGTGATTTTCTTCGCAGTAATGTTCAGCGATGCAGGCAGTGAGTATTTATATTATATATATCGTTGTATTGCCATTAAAATGTATACAACATTTTAAAAAGTACTATAAAAAGTCAACTGTAAACGATGACTGAAGACAACTGTCATTTAGAGGAAGGCGCCGTATTTCGACCTATAGAAGGGATCTCTTTTCGATTATCCAAAGCTGGCTCTCGAAGTCAAGATTTCAGAGAAATGAGCATCCAGGAGACAGAGGAGGAAGTACTGTGATTACATAAGAGAGTGGACACGTTTTAATTAAGCTACATTGAAAATAATTGCACGAGATCGTCATAGTTTTCTCCAACTGTCCAAATGTCTGCTTATCTATAATCTTTATTTGATCTCAATATTCGCCATAATCTTTATGTTATGTATATGTAGACTATTGCAGTTAATGTTATGTTTTATTATATCAGCTATATGCCGGTGAAAATCCCGTCAGTGAAGCTGTTTTGAAAAATACAAACCGGCAGATTTTAATTAGTCATTTGTCGTAGTCATTTATTCATATAAATTCAGTCTAAAGCTGTTTTTACTAAAAGTAGCCTTGATACTATGTATGTGTTTTCATGCTTTAATGTTATAACTCATTCAATAGTCATAAAAATAATTCCTTATTATATTAAAGTCTATAGTAAGACAAAACATGATTCATGATTTTCTTGATATACAAATATTGAATACACTGGGCATTATAAAATATAATTTGCAACTCGCTACGTGGACCGAGGAGTTTGCGCTCCGCCGAGCGTGACTAGTGCTTGAACCGTGATCTGTCTGGTAACAGGCTGCATTTTGCAAAATTCTTTGAATAACAAGTCGCATGTATGGGGACGGGGACGCGGGCATATAAGCATCACGGTTCAAAGAGTTCTCTATGCGGAGCTTATTTGCGAGAATAAACTTACTATGTTATTTTTAACCATGTTTAGTTTATTGTTTTATGTACTACTGTGTAAACTGTTTAATAGTTCATATTTTTTTGTTTTAACTTGAAAGATTACTCCTTGAAATTGAGCACTAATGTCGTAACTGACTATTCATTCATTCTTTTCTTGAATAAGTCGAATTTCGACGGGAATACTGTTGCTTGATCAATTGCTTTGTTGTTTCCATCAGAAAGGTAAAGCTAAACCTTTTTAGTGATATTAGGGATGTTTATAACATAAAGATGTTGAGTCGACGTACTGTGGTAAGAGAGTAATGGGAAAAGAACGCTTCGAAATAGACCTTGTAATACCTTATACAACTGAGAAATTAGCCATTCGACAACTGTGTTCATAACTGTTGATCATCGAATATGTTATCTGTATATACATATTGTTAATTTCGTGTGATCGGGGATCTCCATTAGTAATATTATCATGACCCGGTAATTATTGCTGTAATATCTGATTACACTAATCATTTCATACACTATTAATATTCGCTACTTATGTAACCTTTATCCGGAAAAGGATAACATAGGGACAAAGACAGAGCGTATTGATTATAGCAAATATAATTAATGATGTCACTAGTAAGAGTTTATTGTTCCTGATTAATTGAAAAAAGTATATTTAACAAATGAGTATAATTTTAAAGTTATAACCTTAGATAATCTATCATTTATGTTAGAGAAAATTTGCCTAGTTATCTTATATGTTAATTAACATTGTTACTATCACTAGTTGCTAGGAGCCCACGACTGGATAGGAATACATATTTGTGATTATTGATACTGTCTACAAATCTTTAAATTATCAACTTTTTAGATTTTTGGTTATAAAGGAGAAAAAGGTGAATAATCCTTTTATATTCATTGAAATTTTCAATGTGATACCAATGTTTAAATTTCACAAAAAATAAAGAAGCAAAAGCGTAATTAATTCAAAATAAACTGTGACGAGCTTATCATAGCTCTTTATACTTACAAAGCTGTTAGGTTTATACTAATAATCTCTTCGAAAAGTGAATAAAAATAAGGCATTGCAAGAAGGCAAGTTTTGCTGGAAATTTTTAAGGAAAATTTATATACCATAATTAAGTTTCGGTTCAAATGTCGATGATGTGGATAAAAATAGAAAAAATACTTTCTTAATGATAGTTTCATGTGTTAGTTAATAAAATCTTGTATTACATACACATTAAGTTTCTTAGAATTTTCAAAGCTTTAGCAGCATTATTAAATTCCTTAACTGATTCCTCTTTATTTAACGTCGATTTGATCACTGTAGTTCAAAATTGAACAAGCTTGAATCTCTGTTAAACTAATAATTACTGCGTTCGCGGAACTAATCCTTACTGCTTTGCGCTGTCGATAACTTAAATATCAAACTTCCGGCTTCCGATGTTAGTTCTTTGACCATCTCCATTATATAAACCGAAGTACCTCCTACATTTTGGGCTTTATTACATAAGTAATAATAAGTATTAATCTATTCTCTCTATTGCAATGTATTATTATTAACTAAGCGAATATTTTCATGTCGTCTGAGATGCCGTACAAATTTTGTGTTTGATACGTTGCTTAACTTTTTTAACTTTACATACTTTGTCGGGAAAGAGATTCCGTATAACTGAAGTTGGAAAGAAATATTTGGAAATTTTAATTGCTTGATTATTTTTGTTTTAAACTGTTGATAAGTATGAATAACTTTATCAAAATTGAGGTTCGGACTTTTACCAAGTTTGTTGCTAACTTTGTGATTTCCTTTATAATTTCAACTTAACACTCAATGGATTTATATGTCCACATTTTCAATAGTAAAATAAAATATTTATTTCGTAGCATTATTAATTTGTGTTTGCTCTGATTGGGTATAAACATTTCAAAATATTTTTACGAATTGTCTAATTATTATAAAAAGTTTAAACTGAATTTCACTTCAAAAAAATAAAAGTAGTAATTAAATAAATATTTTATAGTAGGTTTAATTACACATTTAATGATTTTTTGAAAGGTGATGAAAAAATGGTATCTTGGCTATAATTATCTATGCTGTTCTGGCTTTAATGAAAAAATGTCTTAATTTTATTTACTTTTTTACTCTTAGCGTTTCTAGGATAGTTTATAAAAGTTTTATTAATTTAGTTTGCCTATTACTTTTTGATGATTATATGAGAATGTTTCTGGGCTCCAAGTAACTTTAAATTGTATTTGAAGTAACCGTATTAACTTGAGGTGGTCGTACGTTAATAGTGGCATTTTTATTAAGATATGTACTTCCTAAAAAAGATTATGAAAATTGTTAGTTTGTAATCAGAATCAATGTTCAGGTGATAGATTTTCTCTTTATGAGAATTCCATGATTAGTAAATTACTTTTAGTTCTATGACGAGCAGGTTTTTATATTATATATGATAACAACTAAGTTCACAATCAAATCGATATATCTGATTTTCACGGGCACCAGTATCAAATCAATATGGAAAGTTATTGATACAATGATTACCTTTTACAATCATCAAACCGCAGGCGATCTGCTGGATATATAACATGTAGGCTTCTATTAAAAGTTCTGTGGTCAAAGTATGAGTATTGGAATGGCAACCCCGCACTGGAAAGCGCAGCGTTGGGAGACCTCCCACTAGGTGGTAGTGGTAGACGATATCCAAACAGTCGCTGGGAGCCTTAGATCTAAACAGCACAATGTCTTATTTTGTGGAATACTTTACAAGTGATCTATGTCTAGCAGTGGGCGTGCTTCAGTTGAAATGATGACGATGAGGTTTCTGTTAAAATTCCCAGGCGAAGTATATTAGAATTTGTAAAGATACCTAAGGTTAATGTAGAAATAATATCTGTCGTCATTACAGAAATGTGTATCAGTTGTTAATATATCAATAAAGGTAAATATTTTATACCGATAAACCACGAAAGCTTACTTTTAATAAAGAGAGAGCTTAGGAAACTCCCCTTGTCTGATAAGCGTAGATTATATCTGCTACAGGAAAGTAAATTACACTAAATAGAATATAAATAATCTACTTATTACCAAGGTTGTCTGTCCGCCCCAGAATCTTCAGTTATTGAAGAAAATTTAATACTTTTACTGTAAAGGAAATACGTGGAAAATTGGTAGACATCGTTGTTGAATAACGTTCTCCTATTTCAATATTTATTTATATTAAAGTCAGTGACTGAGTGTTTGTATGTTGTATTTATCGTTGTAATTCTTATTATCGGTAATTCAATAATTGTACAATTATATTTGTACATTAAGGAAGATCTGTAGTTTTTCTTATTAAACATGGAAACTGCTACCTTAATAACCTGTACAGACTCCTCACTGTGTAATGATCAACGGATTTATAATTACTTTATGTTAGGGGCGAGTAAATTTGCGATGATCGTAGTACACGTTTGTTATTAAAACCAGAAGCACAACGTCTTAATTAAAAAAAAGAAGCAATAGAAAGAAATAGAAAGCATCATAATAGATTTGCAAGCAAAAATTGAGAGCCATGAACGATTACAATTATGGCTTGAGAATATTTTTCAAAAAAAGTAAAATAGTAGAAGATTAATTGTCTGAATCAAAAGTAGATTTAGAAAGAGTTAGAGGTATGGGTAAGAGCGAAGAGAATCCAGTGGATTACATGCGTCTCCTGAAAATCTAAGACCAACTTATTGAAAAATAAAAAACATGTGTGTTTCATTAAATTAAGGCGTACTAATTTATACAATCACTTTCAATCGTCGTACAAGTAACAAAGTTCACAATGTGCCTTTACAGGATTACAATAAATGAGAAACTCACAGAGTTTGTATTTTTGTTGTATTTAATATTCACAACAAATTTAAGTTAATAAATGGGTGTATGATAATCACATCGTTTGGCCGTTTGAAGCCTTTAATAAAACAGGAATGTGATATATACAAGCGGAACCAATCCTGAGTTAATTTTAATATTTGCAGCAATCGCATGACGTTTTAATGAATTCTGTGCGGCTAGTTAATTTTTGACGTAAATATATTTGGCTCTTCAATTTTCACCGCCAATGGAAATTATGAAATTTAACCTATTACGAAATGCTGTTACTCATTTATGAATTCTTTTTGCCTTTGTGCAGTTTTCAAGTGTTTGTTAAATAGTACCGCTAAAATATATGCAAACGAAATATTACGTTGAACGTATGAATTTATTAAAATTTTGTTACAGAAATTAGAGAAAAATTAAAAAGTAGATAGAATAAGATTATATAATTACAACTTGAAATAATACCTCTTGAGTAACTTTGTAATGTAATTAGCACAACCTCAATTTTTAGAAAGGCTTGAGAAGAGGCTTCAATCATGTGTTTATTATTAATAGCTGGTTAATTGATTTACATTTAACTTTTTTCATCATAAAAACATATGATACCACGTGTCCCTTTGTGTATGCTTAATCTAATAGAAACCTTTTTGTAACAATGAACTTTGTCACCCTTATTCTTTGTGGGAAAGAGACTTATTTTCTTTACAAATCCGCATTTAGTATTGTGATATTTATTTCCGATTTTCCAGTACACTTACACATGTGAACCTTTTTTTAATATCATTTCTATTTGTATTCGGTAAATGTTGGAGACAACATCCAAAGCTTTGTAACGGTTCGGAATTAAATTTTTTGTTGCTTTGTTGATTATTATTGACGGTAAGCCTATATACTTATGTTTTTTGTAGTTAATCATAAAAATAGCGTTTATTATAATAATATTGCACATAAAATTGTAATTAATAAATTTGTTATCGTCTGCTCTGTTTGAGCCTGGACTTCATTTACTAGGCACGCAGACAAAGAGAAAAAAATCAAATGTACGGAATTTTTAAATTGTAATGGAGATGGTATATAATATATAAATAAATTCATTAATGTTAAAATTGCATTGAAGTTTTAAAGATATGTTTGAAGCGTACAATTTTTATTATTTTATGTTAGTCAAAAGCAACGAAGTACTAACGTAACCTGATGATGTGACAAGTTAATGGATTAACACGACCTTAATTAAACAAAGCTCTTACTTCAATGGCATTGTGGTCTGGATAAAGCGACACTGGGGAGTTGCCATTACTTATCATTTTTTTTTGTAACACAACTGTTAAACGGAAATATAATGCCGGAGCTCGTTACAATTGAGTGTCATTTAACTTGTTGCTTTTATCTATTTAAAATCATTGCTGTAATGAGAAAGATTAACTGCATTATATTATAAACGTACTATGTACTCGTGTAATATATTAATGCTATAAATTTTATAAACGAACCTTCCATGTAATATAAAATTAAGTTAAATTTTAAATTGTTTATAATTTTGAGTCTACAGTCAAAATTAATAACTGTTGTCAAGTATTTTTGGAATTCAAATCACTTCTTTGGTGTTTGTATGTTATGCTTTGTTGTTATGTTTGTGTTTTTCAGTGTCTTACTATCGGACAATTTTGTTTTATAAAGAATTATTGTTTTCTTGAACCGATATAATAATTTATTACTATCTGTTTTTAAAAACTTTAGCCTTTTAATAATGTATAGTTGTAAAGACTTTTTTTTACGTAAATAAATAACGTTAAAAATTTTTGAAAGAAAACTATTGTTACATATAGCGCAAGTTACCGTGTCGCTACATTGCGACTTGATGAATATTACACGACTCTCCGAAAGTACTCCTGGGCGAGTTGGTTTCCATTAAATGTAAGATAAGCATCGCATCAAATGCTTTATGCAAGGGTATGTTAAAATATCTTTTGTTGAGCACTTTATAAATGCTAATCATGCGTCCATCGACTACGTATATTCTTTCGAATAATCTTAAATAATCAATAATAAGTTGTTAGGCATATTTGAAATAAAAAATATATAAGTCTTTGTAGTAGATTATTACAAAAATAACTCTCCTTCACCTAAACTTTGAACCAGGTGCAACGGACGCATTGTAATGTTTATCAATTTGAATTAACTATTAATTCAAATTAATATTTGTGCACTGAATTATTTTATAATATCCTTATCAAAGTGAAAATAAAGAATTATTAGTAGTTATGTTACAGATGATTTGGTCAATCACCTCTTGTTAGAAATATTTATAAAATACCGAAATTTTTGTATTGAATATGGTCATTGTCGATTGTTTCATACAATACAAAGCAATAATACAAAGGCGTAAATGAATGTGCGGAATTCAATAATATAATTTCAAAATCGCAAATTTTTAAAAATCCTATGATTCCAACTTATTATTTGTTGTAATTATATTCAATATATTCTTAGTAACTATATTACGTAGTCATTCCCGTGAGATATATATTTTCTTACGCTCTTGTTACGTCACGAATCACTCAAAATTCAGAATCTATCCCAAGTGTTTCTTGTATATGGATTTCATTTCAATTGTTACATTTCTACTGTTTATGGGGTAACAGTAACCATTTTATCTTATAATGGACTCGTCTATTTTTATCTTTTACATAAACCCTCTTTTTAATGTATACTCAATTTGAAAGCGATTAAAGAATCTGAATAATGCAATACTGAAGATAATATTGATTTGTATTTTGTGTTTAATTTTGTTAAACGTTTACCTATGTTAGCAGTTTACGGTTTAATTTATTTGTTAAACATTTTGCTGAAACTCTTGCTAAATAGTGTAAAGTCTGAACAATGGTGCAATCGTAAATATAATACATTGTCGCTGAGAAAAACTGTTGGTGCTAATGTTCTATACACTTTCACACACTTTAAAATTGAAAGCAAACTTTATAATGTATAATATAAATAAATTAAAACAATTGTATTGTTATTGAAAGACATTAAATATGAAAACTTTTGATATTTTACCAAACGTTAATATATTAAATGTATACTTAAAATTTACAGAGATTATTTATTTCGTTCAAAAAGAACATCTAACATAACGTGGGTTCACTTCCCTGCTATTTACTTTTATGATGTATTGGATACAGCGACTTTATATTGACCATATAATTTAACATCATTAGCGCTTGTTAGTTTACGACAACAGTTAAAAACATTTTACATACTTTTGCTCAAATACTAACAGTTGTATTCCATATACACTTAAGAACAATTCCGGCAGATGTAACTTCATATTTGTAGTTTACTAACGCTATATGTCAATGACCTTATAAATCCAAACTACTTCCATTTTTCCGTGCGTCCATCATATGCCGGCTTTAAAGAGCTCGTTACGGCTTTTAAATTTTTATCATTATTTCAATTAAATATAATATTAAATTATCTTTATTAATCTTTTTAAAAAGCCGTTGTAACTCGATCTCGAACTCGATTGATTTGTAAGGCGATCGTACAAACCATACATTTCGAAGAGGCGACGGGTTCGATCACCTCTAAACTTAAACTTCCACTGAAAGATGTTAGCAGGATACGTGTTCAAGCAACCTTTATAAAATTTGTACTTGAACTCTGCTTTTATTTATGGTAGATATTACATTCAATATTTCCGTATAATATTAAATAAAACTCCTTTACGGATGTTGTAACGAATTTCGTTTATATTTGTTTTTGCTTTATATAAAAAAATCTATGCAGTCCTGAGTATAAAAGCAGTTTCTCTATAAAATATACTCTCGAGTAATTCTTTTATTGGAAAGGTTAATTCAATTGCTAATCATGTGACTAGCGAAACACTTTTGTTCAATGAATACCTACAACTTTGTTATTGCAAATACGGAAAATTTTCCTTTAAATAAAGTATTTTTGTTATTGGGAAAAAGAAAATGGAGTAAAAACGTAGGTAATTTATAAAGTCATTACTTTAAGAAATATAATGGGTAGAAATATTTAAAGGGTGTAATAAGTTTTATCAATGTATGTATTATAATAATAACTCTCATATACAGACAAATATATTGCTTGAATAAATGTTTTTCCTTTATAACTAGCTTGCTCTTAACATGTATTTCATACGGTGTTCAGTATAATGAGGACGCTGATAGTTAAATATGTTAGATCAGTATACTCTTACCCGTATATTATCAATGATTACAATATAAGAGTAATAGCCGAGAGAATCCGAGAAAATTTTACTATCCAATTTTGCATTAGGTCGCTTTAGAATTAAGCGATGCGGAGGCAGTTTAAAAAAATATAAAAACCATTCAAATGAAGTTTACTTACAAAATACGACGAGTTAATTTAGCTATGTATATATAACTCTGTGCCCGTCTTCGGTTTAAAGCTTTCCTCAAAGTACGTTACTAACCAGAGAATTCCTTTAAACGTTGAGTATTTATTCTATACCTAATTAAAATAAGCTTATTACAAAGTTTCGTACGAGAAATTAAGTTGTGGCTTTTGAGAATTACTACTTGTACTAATTGCAATCCAGTAAAGAGAAGAACCTAATGTTTGTAACGAAAACAAAGTATTTCAGTATGCGAATACTAATTAATGCTAATTGAATTTACCTTCAATTCTTATTAATAATTATTACACATACTGCATAAAAAGGCGAAAAGTGGCTGTTCAAGGACACAATATTACGGTAATTGTTCCACAAATGACTTGATATTTTTCAATAGATATTGTTTTATTTATTAATTCAATACAATGTCAGTTTTTATATAGTTTCAATGCATCCTGACAGAGAAAAACAGGAAGTTGGGCAATATCATAATCTAGAATTTTTTTAAAAAAATTGAACTGACTATAAAAAGAAATAGAAAAAAAAACTAAAATAATATGAAGAAATGCAAAAAAAAAATATTTTCATTTATCCATCGCTTATGTCGTTGAAATACTTCTTACTCTTTGCAATCAAAACGGCGAAAACTTGAAATGAAATTTACATTAGCGTATAAATCATTTTATACTTCGCTACCTTTACGGTTCTTTTTCTATTTCTATCTATAGGATATGTTTGTTTTAAAGTATAAATTATTAATAAGGTAAATCAGTAATAAAACAGTATGTGAAGAATTGAGCCACGTCCTTCTTGTCATATATTGAAAGTGATAGAACTATTTGTAATAAGTTATGTATAGCAAAATTTCTGAAGTAACTACAAGTTTTTAAAAAATAGATACTTTGTTTTATAAAGATATTTAAAGTGTAAATAGTAGTAGTAAATATGCTTTAACGTGTCGGCTTTTTCACTAGTTCAAACGAGACTAAGTAGATGATGCTACAAAGTTATTCTGCGACTTGTTCGTAAAAGCAAATAAACCTTCTGAAAAGATGACGTTGGGTCCAGTGTAAATTTGAGTTCTCTTAAAAATGTTTTCAAAGGCTAAAATACTTGCTGTCTATACGTTGTCGACTCTCACTCAACTATCGTTTTAGTAAAGTGTACATTTTAAATAAGTATAACGTGATGATATGATATAATATATAAATGAGTATGCTCTTCGGACCTTTACGACTCATTGACGCAACAGATTTTAATATTTAACTAAATTGTTTTCAATATGTTAGCTACAGAATGGTGAAACGTGTATTAGAGACAGACGCATTTTGACCCTGTATTTGGTTTGCGAAAACATTTAAAATCTTAATGTTAACAAGTATATCATTTTTGTCTATCAGCCCTTTTATGTCCATTGCTAAACGATGAACTCTCAAATTTTGTAGGTAAGGACGGTTGTATAAAGGAAATAAAAACAAAAATTTTAATGTTTATACGTTATCTTTCATGTAAGATATGATACGATTTAATTAAAAAAGCTAAAAATTACTTAATAATGGAGAAATGTATCTCGTTGCTCTGAATTGTGGATGATCTCAACCATGCGGCTTTAATTTCTAGCTCGGTAGCTTCTTAAGTACCACTTTGATTTATGAATGAAAAAATTAGGTCTTTAATTTATAAACGTAATAAAATAATGTTGTTTAATCTGCTTTTAGTTTTATTTAATTTTTTAGAAAGCAAAATTTAAGTGTACGTAATACAAACAACAATAAATATTGTAATTTGAGTGGTTTACCTAAAAAAGGTAATCTCTGTTACGGCCAGTTCAATTTTGGTAGGATTTCCACTGGCTTATACCTAAAGTCATAAGGCAAATATACACGGCAGTTTATATTTAGGCAATTATAAAATATGTTCGATTCAATTTTATTACATTACCAGACAAAATTCCTAAGTTATTGTTAATATTTTTCAGTATTTAATCCATACTATCATCTATTCGTGTAATCATAAATTATTTCGGGACGTAGAGAAATTGTTATCCGTAGACGAGAAAACAGTTTTTCATTTTCACAAGGGTTAAGCGCTGTCATCTACACGAGTTCTGAAAATTGTTCAGGTGTTTCACAATTAAAAATTCGCAGGCTTGTTTGCATTGTGTTTGCGTAATATTGCGCCCACCATTGTTTCCGATACTGCACTATGTCTGAAATGCATGTATTATATCGTACAAAATAAGTAATAATATTCTGTGCCAAAGTTACTAAACATGCAAATTAAATTGAGTAAATTTAAAAAATTAAAAGTCATGCTATTTATTTATTCTCTACCACTCTAGAAATAACAGCTTCTTTTTAAATAACTTAACCGCCGTACTCTAAAAAGGAGACCGACTAATTAGCAAGAAAGTGCTATCTTGTCTCAGTTTATTTTTAACTAACGACACAGGGCCTCCACCCAACCACCTGTTTTCGAATAATTTTTTGTTTTCTACGAACACATTGGCCTGATTTTGAATCTGTATTTTATCGAAAGTAAAATACACTAATGTTAGTATCGTAGAAACGATTTATACGCAACTTTAATGCTTTAATAGTAAGCTTAAAACCCTCAATAAAAAAATACTACAAAAGACATATGTAATGATAGCAATGTCTATGTAAAAGAGGTATATTCCATCGAAGTTATCTAAATCTTTTTTCTTATTTGAAAATTTAACCTTGGAATTGAGAGGTGGGTTGAACTAAAGAGGTCAGCTTATGTCATTGTTCCGACCGCTTTGGTAAAGATTCTATGCTCCAATTTCTTCGGTGAATAGAAAACTGCATTATGCGCTTACAACAAAAATAGATTGGCGATAAACATTCTCTATGCAGTAAAAAATGTTTTTAATGTAAAGACAAACTAATCGTTCAATAAAAAACTATTATTTATATCATCAAATACTTCACCAAAGTTTCTGGAGTTCCTACAATAAAATAATTTGCTAGAATTTATTAGGATAAAGTATATACACCGATATTGATACGTTCTTATTAGTTTATTTCGATCAATGAAAATCGTGGTTTTATTTTTAAACTACAATTACCTGTAGTCGTGTATTTTTATAGCCATCGTAATTCCATAAGTTTTCTTACTACAGTTAAGAATACAATAGCGAAATTTTAAATTTATAAAATGAAGCTGCGAGATATGTTTTTTTCCTCTAAACCATCGCTTCTAAGTAATTAATAATGAGCGTTATGTGTATTTTAGCATTGTTGTTTGTTTCTTTAAACTATCAGCAAAGTAGGAGACTGTGACGCTTTCGACTGTGCTTACCTAGAGACGCTTAAAACGAAAAGAAGATTTGATTACCTTTAATCTTTGCTTAATGTTTAAACTTTAGCTAACATGCCAGCAAATGAGTAAAGCTTTCATAGGAAGATCTAACATGAAAAATTTAGAGAATTATAACATTTAGCATAAAATTATTACTCAAAAGCAGGAGAGCTTATTAAAATCAGACAAACAAATAAAGGGCACATTAAAAGAGGCCCTAGGCGAATACATGCATTTGATCTGACCCATACATGGTCCAATTAGCGATGTATCCATTGTAACGTAGTTACAGGCTCATATTACAATTTACTTTACCGTTGAACTTTGATGACTAACGTTGCCATAACAGGTAACTAAATATAATTTTAGGTATGAAGCACCCTTCAGGCGGTACACCCCCGTACCCAATTTATCATAGGTCATAAAGCTTTTAGAGCTTAAAATTTAAGGGGTATTACGGCGATGGACTTCCGATTAATAATTACGATGTTAGGGGCAAGGAAATTAAGAATTAATTTCAAGACTAGCCTAACTATTAAAATCATTGAATCTTAAGGTTGTTTTTTTTTTAATTATAGTGTTAAAAATTGTAGATGAATTTATCACTGGCGTCCTTTTCAGCTATTTAAATACCGCAACTAATTACCGTAGAAAAAATATAAAAAACATTTCTCCTTGAAATAGCTGTTAAATATTAAAATTAATATCACGAGCACCCAAGGTTCCTCGGTCTCCAGGAAGGGAAATCGCGATAGCTACGTACTTTAAATATTTTTTTTCAAAAAGCTTTGCTGTAAAGTTACACCTTTAGAGACTTCGTCTTTCCTTTGCCATGCAGGTTATAGACTTTTTTACAAATTATTATTTAAATTTCTTATCTTCATCTTACTACAGCACTCTGTAGTTATTAGTAGTTTATAACTTAAGTAATATAAACATGTACAAGGCAATACCGTTACATTTACTAATATTTTATAATTAATTTGTAAGTTTTGTAGTTTTTCCATCGTGTGAAATGATAATGATAATGATGAAGTTTTGAAAATAAACTTACTGTGCATTTTTTTCGTTTAACAGTTTTTGCTGGTTCATTAATAAAAAAATTGTGTTAGTAGTTGTATACAAC
>DWLS01003236.1:0-16202 GCA_018246255.1 Pachliopta kotzebuea | reverse complement strand
GCCGTTGGAATTTTGTTGGTATGTGGTCGGGTTGTCGAGTTGTGGGTGCACAAAGTTTCAGAATTTTGTATGGGCCAATTGTCATTGTTATTGTACCTTTGAGATTGATGTAGGTCAGACTCGCAGGTACTCCATCCCTCCACCGCGGCACGGTTATAAACAGCCTGTCTCCATACACCTCCACACCCATCGGCATGCTGTTCTCAGGGATAAAAGCGCCACTCGCGATGGCCTGCTGACGGTCTTCGGGACTCTGGAACTGGTAGTCGAGCTGCTTCCATTCGTACAAGATGTGGAGCTGGTCCATACAACTGGTTACGTACACCAGCTGCAGGATTATGAGGGATTTCAGGCCCCCCATTTTGTCGCTGAAAGTTTAAAGTAGAGATTAGCATGCATTGATTTTTCACATATAATTAAAATTATTTTGTTTTACACATTCGCTTTAGCAGAGTAATTCAGCTTTTCTGGTCTGATTGGTAAAGTACAAAGAGAATAACCTGCTTTATTTATTATTACATTACTATAAGTTATTTGTTATGTTATATTTACAAAGTAATTACTTAGTAGAAAGGCATGTGCGGGGGGTAACCTTGTGCGAGGACACACCTGAACAATTTTTGTTTAACCTCGACATAACCTGACCACTACTTGGAACGTTAACCGACAAATAGAAGTTACTGACAATATGCAATTTCAACTAATTGCAAATAAAACTATTCAGCCTTTGTATAGGAAAGGAAAATAACATAGCCTACAGACTCCGATGATTGATCACTTGCTGAAAATTGGAGATGATCTGAAGGTCAAGAAATCGTCTTTAGAACCTGGTGTGGCTGCTGATATTCTAATCCAAATTTTGCTAGAAAAAAACAATAGAGCACAACCATCTGACTGGTAAGAGAATTGTGACGAATACCAAGTCTCATTTTAGATTGGTCCTTCAGATCAATTATAATATTTTGGGTTTGGTGTATAACACTTACTTAAACCCATGATATATCACCACTTTGGAATTTGGAGTGTTTTTATTTTATGCCTTATATTTCGAATCGACAGCGGTTCGTGGAATTTTCGGTCGTCTTTTATAGCGAGTTGTAAAATTAACGACGCATTCCTGAGCTTATTTGTAATGTTTGCGACTTCAGCTATATCCTGATCAAATTGTATCGCGTTATACGAAAACCGCTTTATGAGAGACATAAACTTGCGTTATCTGAATGTATAAAGTAAATTCGATCTATAGAAACAAAAATGTTTCTTCGTAAAATTTCTTCCAATAGGGACTTAAGAACTTTGACAATTGATAGCAACAATATTGTTGTCGTAATATCTCATCGATTGGATCAAAAACAACAAATTTTTTTTATTTAAATCGTGTAAATGTTTACTCAAGTTCTTTACATATCTGTTTCAGGTGATATTCAAACTATTAAACTGATGATTTTAATGAATAATTAGTTAAATGTTATTATAAAACTTGTTTAAACCATTCGCTAAATGACGTTATTGTATACAAATTACATATAAACCAATATTTCTTTTCTAGTTTATAATAATCTATATTTAGTTATTTATACAGGTATAATCAATATTCTGGTAAAATATTTATCTAGGTACAATTTGGTAACATAAGAACTTAATTATTTTTCAGCTTCAAATGTTTAAAACAACCTTGAATAAGTCCATAAATATAAAATACATGTAAAAGCAATGATTGAGAAATATTTACATAAATCATTGTACTTAAAATTTTAATTACTATTATTACATTCTGCATTTATACATTATATATATGTAAAGTTATTATCAAAATTAAACAATTTAATCATAAAATTTTTTGATTTAATATGCGTTATTGTTAATACTTACATTCATATTAAAGCGGACATAATCAGTAAAAACCCAAACATTTATTCATGCACAAGATCTTAAGTATCATACTATATATAGTATAACACTTAAGATCTTGTGTAATTGATTTTGTTATGAAAATATATATATTTTAGTAGGTACAACAAGGATTTATTAATTTAAATTAACAATATTCCTTTAGTAACTTAACAGGCTTTTAAGCTTATATGCTAGTACTATCACTGGATGTAAAACTATTGCATTGTTTCACTTCTTTAGATTGAAAAGGGTATAGCTTCCGTTAAGTAAGTTATTAGTGAATACCAGAATTATTCATCAAATATAATTTAACTATAGTACACGTAAACATAATTTTACATATTGCTCTTTATAATTTCTTATCAAACCATAGTATCCGGTACAGGCTATCAGGGAATGACATAAGAAGTTATGAAATTCTACAAACAAGCCATTCAATGCGAATACTGCACGCATTGTGCTCATTGGCCATTGTTTCTTTGGTCCATTGGATATACACTCTTAAAGCCTTAAACATAAGGTAAAAAATTAAAGGACCCTGGTATAATAACGATTCGTCTCATGCAAGTATGTAAAGCGGGCCCCGGCCGCTGCGTAACAAATAATAAAAACAATGGAATGTAAACTCTATAACTTAAACGAATAACTTTAAAATTCTGTGTAAATTTTTAAATGAATTTCAAACATAATTTTCATCATCATCATCATCGTACGTCTACTGCTTCTTCATATATCAACCATTTGCGATAAACTTCTTAATAATCATCATCAAACCAAACACAAGCTTCCCAAACATTTCCTTAATGATGTAAATATATAATTTCTACTAAAAATAGGTTTTTTTTTTCTAATATTCTGGAACAGCCAAAGTCAGTCCTATCGTACCTTATAATTATAAATCATCATCAGCCGAAAAGCGTTTACTGCTAGGCAAAGGCCTACTACACTATAAAAACATAGTTATAATTCATTACGGGTTAAAAAAAAACTTATGATATTTGGAAAAGAAAACGAAATTGAAGAAAACAAGATTTTTTTTATTCAAAAAGATGAAGAGACGAGTTAGTCGTTAACCTAATGATAAATGATACGCCTGCCCATAACATAGCTCTGGTTAACATGTTATACACAGCACCAGATGAGTTAGTGACTTAATAAGTCACATATCATTACTCCAGTAATTTCACTAGCTTACTCTTCAAGCCAAAACACAGTAATGTTCACACATTACTATTTAGAAGTAGAAATAGAAGCTGCGGTACCTACCTAGACGGTCTCGGGCAACGGAGACCTACCTACCACAAATATAAATCTGATTCCAGCAATACCTTGACTTTATCTGATTTTTGCTTATATTTTGGTATGAGAAAAACATTCTACCTGTAGTACCTATTATTAATTTTATTTTATTACTATTAATGTAATGTTTAATTAAAAACTATTACAATAGATATACAATAAATTGATATTTTAGATATATTTCGATAACTAGAAAAGCCTGTACTGTGGGTGCCTATAACGAGTAACTTACAACTATTACATACATTCACAGATTTAAATATATATCATAAATAAACAAACATGTATATATATAAATAAATAATACATATTGAAAATATCTACATTAACATAAATACCGTTAATTTTAGGTAATTCAACATACTTAGGCTACTTTAATTAGAAACTAAACTTAAGTAACTAATATGGCAAAATTAAACAAAAATAATTAAAGGAAAAAAAACAAAGAAAAGGACAAACACGAAACATAGACAAAAGAGAGAAGAGAGTTAAAGATAGATAGATAGATAAATAAGTTTATTTGTCCATGTTAAAGACTATTATCTTCACCTCTAGTTGCATATTTTGTCTTTACTACTTTTTTTACTTGTTATATATTTCCTAATATGTTACTGTTACTAGTACACGGTACACCTTCACAAATAATTAAAATAATATATCCTTCCTATTTGGGTATGCGGTAAGAGAACTCTTTTTAGGTTTAAGCTCGCCTTTGTGACAGTATGTTACTTTTATTAAATAGTTTTATATACATACGTGTAAGTGTATATAGAGAACAAATAAATAAATAAAAAATCCCAAAATCATCTCTGACTGGAAGAACGAGCAAACTAATTGCATTGCCTCACTGGATCATGAGGACTATCTTTAATTAATATTAATAATTAGTCAATGTAAATTATAAATGTAAGGCGAGAGGAAAAATGTTATTCATAATCATATTACATTACGTAAAATTTTCCAAAAGCTTTTCAGTTAAGTCATACGATGTTGAAAACGTGAAAAAAACGATTGCAATCGTTTGCTTTGTAGTATTGAATAGACCAGGCGATTGTTCCCGTGTTAATTGTAAGCAAATATTCAACATTCACAAATGTACAGCGCTCATTGTTCCAATGCTAAAGCTAAACGTAAACGGCATGCAATGCCAAATAATACTACCACCAAGAACAGCAGCGGTGGTAGGGACACATTGCAACGGAAACAGTCTGTCTTTAACCTAATACTTAAGGTGCTGCAAAAAAAAAACAAAATTGTATACAGCCCACTGAGTTTCTTGCGCCTATTCTTCTTAGGTCCTAAGCCTATGCTTTGGGAATTGCTGGTAGACTTTTGACGTTCAATAATTGAACTTTGTATAATAATTAGGACTTTGACTTTACTGTAATTTTACATACTTTTATTTGACGAAGGCACGAAACGCACAATTCATTCACATGATGGTAAATTATACGTTTGCCCATACATACATGGCTAAAATGGTATACACAGCACCACATACGCTTATCACGATGAGATATAAGATGTTATGTCTCGTTACCGCAAAAATTTTACTAGCATACAGCACCCTTGAATTCGAAACACAGTAAAATTTAAAAGTTAACATTAATAGGCTGCAATAGGAGTTGCGGTGATAACTATCTAGACGTTCTCCAGTAACGGAGACGTACCACCAGTAAAAACACATAAATATCAGTTAACAGCAATTTTGATCTATAAATAATTTTAAGGATGATTTGATTCTCTAAACTAAAGTCAATAAGTTGGAAGAGTAATTCTTACAGTAGCTTACCTTGTAACCAGAGGTATTTCGATTCAGCAGGTACAACTTGAATTTGGCTGGTGGTGGGGTTTTTGCAAATCTCTCTAGCCTTTTATCGACCCCATATTGCAAAATCTTTTATGATAGGACCTTGACACTCCATTATAAAGAAACGAATAGAAAAGGCAATACATGCGTCGCCTTATTATCTGAGTATTACCTTATAAGATTAGAATGTGCCGGAACGGACTATGGCAGTGTTTCCCAACCTTTTTGATCCCATATCCTACTTTTGAGTAAAATTTCTTGCCATGTCCCTCTCGGACCTTGTGATTTTTATCCAATGCTCCAAAAAAAAAACTAAAAAATGCAATAAATTGTATTATCCATTATTTTAAAAAAGCCCCTTGCCCCTCTAAATGACAGAAAGGTCCCTCTGTAGGGCCTGCGCCCTATCTCTTGAAACATTGGTCTATATACTAATTTTCGAGTGCGATTCTGAGTGTAACTTCCCTTTTTTGCTTTTTCTCCAATTCACAGTGCTAACTTTGATCTTTAACTTCTTCTTAACCGGTAGAGTTATAGACTCTTTGTTTCAGATATCTCGTCTCCTTATCCTGTACTTTTTATCCTGAAAGAGTATCCAGCTCTTCCGGTTTAAAAGTGACAATAGTTACCAAATACTTAAGTCAGAGCAGTAGATTCATACTTTGATGCCATCAGGTAATAGATAAAAATGTTGATATTAAAAAAAGTCTAAAAATTATTGTAATTTCACATATACTTAAGCAGTAAGTTATATTCGGCTATTGCTTAACCTAATCACATTAACATTAACACGGCCCGTTCCGAGTGTGTCCAGTCTTAAACATGAAATGGTATATAGCCTTAAGCGTTTTTTTCTTACATCATCACACCTATCTAGGCGCGATGTCGTCGACAGAATGACAAACAGTGTGCGTAAGATTAAGCAAATATGCAAATTACGCGCTCGAAGCACTGAAAACATAAGCAATTGTTAGGCAATGGTACAGCTACAACTGGGTTACTTTGAAAGAAAGAAACCTTCACTCAACGTTCACTCAATTCTGACTCTTGAATTATATTGCGATTTGATGATAAACAGGACTTCATTTAGCATTTAATGTAGAAGGTCCTTTATTGTCGCGGGGGAAATCTTCAAAAGACACCTTACTTCTGGGGTGGAAGTCAGAGTTATGTGGAATTTATCTCCATAAAAACTACCTCGGTGGTCATCCTCAGTGCATTGCGGAAGGCCTCGAGATCTCTTTCGGAACTCAGTGTTAATGTATTAGGTCCTAATGCAGCAATAATGTAATGAAACGTAATCAAATATTTACATTAAATATTTAAACATTCACTGTTGGGCATAGTACTCCTCAAAAGATCTCCACTGGAATCGCTCCCGCGTTATCTACTTCCAACGGTTTCCCGCAACCTTCACAACCTTCTTGATCCTCTTTGTAGGGCCTTTACTAGTATGCAGTCGCTTCTATAGGACCTTACTACAATTGCCCGAAATCAACTAATTTCACTCTTCATACAACAAGCGAGGAGATGAAGAATACTTTCACCAATAGTAAACGTTTAACCACAGCAAGGAAGTGATATTCAGAAATTCCACACTTGACTCGTTGCCCTAAGAATGAGATCATCAGAAAATCAAAAAGAGTCATTATCATTATCATTTCAATCTGTAGTTTTGTAGTATTAGAAGTGTAAGAAATTTTTGTATTCGTTATAAAATGGTATTTTATTATACTTAACTGTAAAGAATGACCTTTGATAGAGTCCAGGGGTCACTCTTGCTATATGCACTTGATTGTAATAAACCGTAAATGTCTATAAGCAGCAGTACTTCGGAGAATATGGGCTGGAATTACATGACGTAAAACTTCCATCCCTTTCCGCTACCGGACGACAAAGCGCACAGCAACACACCACCCTTATGTTGAAAATATCCTCAACTTACGGACAAAGAGGTGTAACTCCTCATTTTTAATAAGAACAGCTAAGGAGTGGAACAACTTGTCAGCGTTAGGGTTCCCGTACAAAAACGATGTGAGCCTAGTCAAAAAGACTGTCAATAGACACTAGTTTACTGCGCTTTATCACCACAGACACACATTGCCACTTAACACCACGTGGGATCGCAATTAAATATTAACCTATACGAAATAAAAAAAAATCAATAATCTCACTGTTAAAATTCATCAATCCTTCTTCATCACCATCATATTTATTTGATATACTGCTTCGTCTCTTGTATACTATTCTACAAAACAAGGTCTTTCGTTGTTTCAAAGTGTCATCAAACAAAAGTTATTATATGTAGATAATTTGTGTAGCTACATACGAAATATATTTATTTATAACACTATATTACTGTACAAAATAAATATTTATTAGTGCTGTATATATTTTGAAGTATCAAGGAAGTATCACCGCTGAGAATAATAAAAAGCTTTTTAACATAACATGAATATAAATAAATCTTCATTATTTATATGCAAAAAGTATATTTTAGTTCAGTCGTGAATTTTATTAGTAGACTTAACATTAACACCGGCATACATTTTATTTTATATATAGTTCATGAAACTTCTAGATGATTTGTTTTTATAATAATTCGTGTTAGCAAAGTATATACATAATTAACTCTATCTTGATGATATCGTTATCACTAGCCCTGTAGTCTCGAGCTATCAAGAATAGGACTAAGGTAAGCCCTGCCTGTAGTAGAAGGAGACTGAAAGGGTTTGAGGGTTCGCGGGCTTAGGGGTGAGGGCCCTCACTGTTCATTAAGTGAGTCCGAGAGGACGACAAGTACGAAGTGGTCTCGTATTTTGTTGTAACACACTGTGGGTGCTGGGGAGGGGAACAGGTTTCCTTAGGATGTGCTGGGCAGCAGTGCAGGAAAGCACCGGTAAGTTCCGTAGGAGATCCCAGGCCTTTCGCAATGCACTGAAAATCACTACCGAGAGGGTTTTACTATGGGTATAAATCGCACATAACTTTAGCTTCCCCCCAGAAGCAGAATATCTATTAAAGATTAAACTAAGCAGCTTCAGAATCTTTCAGACTACACCACAGTAATATTCTTGCGTCTGTTTAATATAAGAAAGTTGTTTGCTCAGTCTTCAACGGTCATAAAGTCCTCTATTGTAAATGTCTTATTGACTAGAAAGACAATGTGAATGCTTTCTTACCATTCGTTTTGTACAATTACTTTTAGTCGTCATCATCATGATCATATGCTAGTACACGTTTACTGTTGGTCACAAGACTCTCTAAAATATAGATTTAGGAGAAATCTTCTCCGTCAGACCTCTGTTCATCAATCGTATTAATTATCAAGGTCACAAATATTTATATACTAGCGTTATATCTTCACACGAACAATAGAAGATAAATAAATATACGAGACCTACACACGGACCGTGGTAGAGTCTATTGTCTTAACATACGTTTTGTAGTAATAATGACAATGAAAAAAACAATCCCATTAAAAATATTATTACCCCATTGTCTAGAAGAGGTTGGAGTAGAAAAAGTTATTGTTGAACTTGCTTTAAAACTTACGTAAGCGACGAGACGAGCAGATAGTACACCAACAAAAGTGATATGTTGCGATGTTTATACTACAGATAATATATTAGTCGGCGAAAAGTAATACATATTTGTAATTTATTGGGACAAATATGACAAGTACCAAGAAATATAAGCCTAAGCGAAAGAGAGTTTTTGACATACTATAAACACAATTCAAACTAAAATTGTAATTAAAAAACGTGAATGAAAGACACCTATTCTTTGTCTAATATGCCTACAAAAATTTTATTTATTTATTTTTTACAACAATAAATATATAAATTGTCAAAAAACGGTCTACTTTCATTATAAACGTTGATAAGTGTAAAGATACTCCGATATAAAGCGCCCATTAATAAAAACAAACTTATGACAAAATCTTAAGTTTTACCGTCTTCTCCCTAAGCTATTCACTTATTAAATTAACGTACAGCAGGAAAATAAACGGTTTTCTATACTTAAGTATCTACTTACTTAATGGTATTAATGTAATCATTATTCATTACCAGCATCAGAACGGTCTGATCACGAATTCAATATTAACACGTGCATGTTAATATGTTTGACACATATTATATACACAGCAAATACCGTTTAACGATGTCTATACAGCAAGATGGTTTTAATACGGTATTTTCGACACAAACACAAAAAAAGATACTTTTTATGTATGATATCCTTCTTGCATTGTCTTCTATAATAATAAATCCTCTATTAACTACAACAGTAAAGAAAGAGTAATATGTTATAAAAACGCTTTATGAAACAGAATGTGAGTTGTTAAAAAAGTTCAACAATGAATAGTATTTCCGATTAGTGTTATTGAAAGTAATATATACTTAATTAATATGTATATTTAATATATACATTTTCTACGTAACTTTAGCTTGATTGTGATAAACATATCTTACTCATATTTGGAAATTAAGTAATATTCAAAATAAGAGATCCCTGTCATCTAAAATAATTTCAGTTAAAAAAGCGTTTGAGTAAAATCCCAAACTTTTTGATTTATATTTCTCTGTGCCAAAAATATGATCCATAACTATCAAGCTCATGATGTATGTCTTTTTGCCTAAAACTTCTATAAGGCATAGATAAACAATACTAAATTTTATTATTTTTAAGATATTACCCAATTTCAATAGAAAAGATGATAAAGAAAAGATGGGGCTTGGGATCTTAATATTAACAATATTAAATCATCTTCATCAGTCAATAGAGGTCCACTGGAAATTGGCCTTCCCTCAATAGTGGGGAGATTTGGGCTGTCTCCCCCCAGTGGCCCAATAGTAGGTAAGTGTGAAGTTAGTGCCTCGTTTATTGATTAACAGGCTGCACTACGAGCAAGCGAGGTTGGTTTGAGTCCCATGAGTTGTTGGAGGGCCCCTTTAAAACCCTAAAATAAATTTAATAGCAAGAATACTTTAAGATACAGCGAGCTTTTTCTGGACCACAATAAATAAAGAAGTACTTCGCGATAATATCAGACAAAGTAATATGTTTTAAAGCTTTTTTTATACCTTACTATTGTACATTTGTCTACTCATATAGAGTTAGGCTTTCACTAAGGTTAGCTGGTAAAAAACTCAATGAGAACGCTTGTACATTTATTTCCATATATTTGCTTTACATTAATGTATAAGGTGGTAAAATAATAAAAAAATGTATAAATTTAAATAAAGGCTATAAATTCCGTAAAATTATATTCATAACTGAGCAGATATCTTTAATTTGCATCGCGTTCGCTGCATATTGGTGAAGATGGGTTTTATAAAAACGTAAAGCATGTGCCCGTTCGGTAGAAATACCAAAAGGGGCGTACGAAGGTGAACCTGTTACAGTTTAGGGCCCTGCCGTTGACCTTAACGAGACCGTACACAGGGGAGGTCAGTGGATGTGGAAGGAAGTTGGACGTAGCCTCGGAGACGTCGTTCAATGAATAATCGATCACAAGCTTTTTAATTAAAAGTAAGAAAGTGGTACTTATTAACCGACTACAAAAAAATCTCTGACAAATCTTTATTTATATTGCACTTAACCTTTCCATGTGGAATATATATAATTACTTTAACATGATCTTAAAGTTAGTGCATTATGTATAAAATAAGTATCCGTAATATTTATAATACCTTTACAATTTTATAGATATTTTTAGAACAGTCCTTACTTCAGGGGCTAAGCAAAAGATTATATGAAATCTAGATCTAGGTACACTGTCTAGGTAGACCGTCTAGGTAGACCGTCTAGTTAGACCGTCTAAGTAGACCGTCTAGTTAGACCGTCTAAGTAGACCGTCTAGTTAGACCGTCTAGGTAGGTACCACTGCAGCTCCTATTTCTACCGCCAAATAAAAATCTGCAAACATTACCGTGTTCCTGTTTAAAAGGCACTGTATCCTGGAGACTTAAGATTTTACGATTCAAATCGGCGAGCGCAATGTGGTGCTGTGTATACCATCCTAAACAACACCACGTTGTTATGAGCAAGCATATCACTTACCATCAGGTGAACGCCTCACTCGTGTCGTCGAATAAATAAAATCTCCGTCTATCTATTATCTTCCCAAAATTTAATACAACTCATCTATCAACTTACGTAAACACTCAAATGCTACAATCAATATGATATAATACTTGAACGATCTTTAATATAACTTCCTGTAACAGCCGTATAAGGAAACAGTGACGGAAAGAGTTGCTCGGAAAAAAAAAATGCCTCGACGGTGACATTTCCTTGAAGCCACTGCTTCGGGCGCGGTTGCCGAGTACACTCGTACACCATGACCCACAATTTCATTACAATCACCAACCACTTGAGGCCAGAGCACTTGACACGAATCGGTTGTCTTTTCCTCAATTATTTTTGACTTGCGATCAGACTGCGCCGATGGCTACTTTATAACGCTTACAAACCTTTTTTTGGGGGAAATCTTCAAAAAGATACCTTGCCGTCTGGAGGAAGGTCAAGGTTATGTGCAGATTTTACCCCCACGGTGGTCGTTCTCAGCGTTTGAAAAGGTCACGGATCTCCATTCGGAACCAAACCACGGCCTCTTTAACGCTATGCTGGCATAGCCTGTCCTGATGACTGAATCATGCAGTCCCTAACACCTGCGTATATACTAACACGACGGCTTGAGACCACGTCCATCCATCAGAGGATGTTGACTTACTTACCCCTTCAAAAACAAAAACTTTTTTTATCCCACGCCACGACCAGACGAGCAAAGCAATCACCCGATGGTAAGTTATACACATACCCATAACATAACGCAGGTTAAGACGGTATACACTGGAACACATCGTATTCAACGAATTGAGACATAAGATGTTAAGACTCATTACCCCAGTAATTTCATTAACTACAACGCTCTTTAAACCAAAACAAAGTAATGTTTGTACAGGACTGTTGCGGTGGAAGACGGTCTTCGGCAACAGAGATCTTCCACCAGTAACTAGTATTAAAATGTCTTAAACAATATTGAATTCGCAGTAAACTTTTTGTTGCTATTTCACAGAAAATTTAACTCTTTTATTAATTAAAATCTATACTACTGAACGATGTTAAAAATAATTAGTGATTTTTTTTCAATGAATCAATCAAATCAAATCCGTATTATTTCTGTGAGGACGTTCATCTGATAATATATGTTGCTGTCTTTTATGTAATAAAAGAGACTTAAATGCTTTTACATTAGCATTTGTGAACTATAAAAACGATCCGTCTGCCATCTACATTTTATGGATGTATACGTCTATATACACATATATATAAAAAAATTATGAAAACACGAAGAATTTCTTTCGTAAAAAATCATACCAACGTGCAAATTGATCTAACATGATGAATTGTATAATCACTTTGTATCGTCTGCTTACATCTCGTGACTGGTTATTGACAAAACAAATTATAACATCGTTCGTCATAATACAGACAAGTCCGTTGTAAACTCAATCCCGATTGAATTTAATTTTATTTTCCAAATATCTTTTATAAGTGATAAATATGTTTGATGATTCTCCGTTAACTAAATTTATTTGACCCGAAAGAAGAATTCATTTATATACACAGGAATATACATATACCTTGTTCATTGTGTTATAATGAAGGAAAACATCAAACGATTTAAAAAAAAAGGAAATCGTGTTATTTCCTCCGTATTGAAAAGGGAAATCCCTGATCCCGGACTTATGATTTCTAGAAATCACATTAAAAAGCCATGAATAAACGAACGATTTATGAACTTTAAAAATCCAAGAAATCTCATGACTAAGTGACAATGTTTTAATTACACAGTCGTCATTTACTAACCCAAAGCTTACACATTAACTTTTTTTTATTTAATCAAAAACATTAACTTAATTAATAATATATATAATTAATCAAAATGAAATATTAACTTTTGTGAATTATAAAGACATCTTAAGTAAAGTGAAAAACTTGAAAGATTTTTTATAAAGCTGTTTCTTAAGTTTATGTTTGATTTCTAAAGTTTTTATTAAATAAATAAATTATACACTAAACTCATTTCACAAGAATTCTCGTTTATCTCTGCATAAAGTTGTGAACAATAAAAAAAAATTCAAGGATGTTCCTTTATTTTCATTCAATTCTCAACCAACCGGATTCCAGTCGCAGGCTGTTAGAGGGTGAATGTGATCATTTGCATTGCAACCTATATGTCATCTCGGATTTAAAAAATGTGAGCTGTGAAGTATAAACGGTCATTCGCTAGGATAAAAAAAAACAATTTGGAAGAAACATGAAAAGGAAAAATGTTTAATATCGTAACGTATATGTAATTTTGACATCACCTCAATGATACCTTATTATTTTTGTTCGCAAATGTTTCTAACTAAATTCTAAAAAAAGATTTAAATTTTTGATGACTATGAGCTGTTTTATATTCTCAAAAATCATTAATTAATATGCTTTTAACAATGTTTAAAAAAACTTGTTAATGTCTGAAGAAGTTTAAGATTTTCATTTAAATAATATTAACATATTTATATTCATTAGACGAGACAAACAATTGCAATTTCTGTTCATGAATAAATTTTGTAACGGATAAAACAGAAGTAAATTAATTAACAAGATAATATGAAAAAATTTCTAATTTAATTAAAAAATATCTATAAATTGTCGTTTCTTTTTTGGAAAATAAATGAAGATATTTTTTATCTGTGCTTAAAGTTTTACTACGATATTATCTACCATGTTTCGCGCCACTACATACATAGATATGTCAATTTTATTCATACCACGAAAACTTTTGTCATATCTCTATTGTTATATTTTTCAATAATTTTCGATTAAATATCTTATTGGTAGTTTAATATCTAAAATAACATATTTTATTAGAAAATTTACCTTCGTATTACTGTCACGGTGAGCAATTTTTAAGTTAGATAATGAAATATTGTTGTTTTTCTATTAAAAATGTAAATAGGTAAATTGTTAATAACAAAAAGCCTTAACCAAGTAATTATAACCAATAACAAATTAATATTAACTAATTATAATTGTAGCATTATCTTCATTAAACAAACATATCGTTATTAATAGTATTCGTAGGAGGCCCACTTATGCGTTCTTACATAAACATTTTAATGCTGTATGCAAACTATCCGTTTACGGACACACTACTGGAGGAAGCGGATATTATTAATAAGAGTTTAAGCTTTACTGTAATTATTCTTTTAAAATTCAGTGTTATAACAACTTTCGGTTATATTAAAAGTAACTACTACTCCTTAAACGGATTGTTTTAGCTGTTTTTATTAAAACTACTTCCGCGTTGAGTTAAGTTTATAATGGCAAAAAAGAATCAAATAAAACTAATGAGAAAGACATGTGAAGAAAATAAACTAACACTTCTATTGGGAACAACGAATTATGAGTAACTGACGCACCAAACATATTTAATATCTATATATTTGCACAGAATAACTAAAATATTTAATACCAAAAATTTTATCTCAAAATATTATAAACCTCAGCAAAATTAATTCACATAAAGGTTTTATTGCTCCGTAATTCTTACCTGCATCGTGGCGAATTAACATTCTCGCTTGGTCAAGAAGCTAAACAGCTATTTACGAGCATAATTATACGAAAAAGAAAGCCATTTATACTAAAAACTGTAAGAATATTTTATTTGTTTCATCGTTATAAATTGCTAAGTTATTTATTTCTCCGTACAGGTAAGCCCGTTTAATATATATACATCATATACTTCGAATGTATAACGTAAAAAAACTGCTACCGTTCACGATTCAAGACCGTGTTGAAGGCCACTGATTACTTCTGATACATACTGTTCTTTAAAATCATCCAGTCTTATCATTGCTACGTTTAGCTCTCAGGGAGTACTCACCTCTAATTTATTAGCGACTCTAAGATAACCCAGCCTCATAAAACGGCCTCGCCACCCCGCCATTACGTACACAAACAAGCATCTATCTGTACCGTTAACCGATATATAAACTAACAATATAACATAACTGACCTTTATAATGTCTCCGGCGAAGGAACCAGTAATTAGCGATCACGATTACGATTGTAATATATAACTTCAGTTAGTTTTAAAAGTTTCACGTAACTGTTGTTAGGGGACGCGCGTGTGGTCGCTCATGTGTTTATACGCGAACTGGCGCGACCGGCTCACTTGTTGATTGCTGATCCGTTGTTAAAAAGGGTGACGGTAGTTTTAGTTATTTAATGGACTGGTTTATACAAAACTAACTGGTGTAAAATCATAAAAAGTAGGTTATCGCTGTAGAGTCACGACCCTCAACACCGAAGAAACGACGTGTAAAGAGAGATCTGGACTAATTTTGTTACGATCTAACTAAAGTGCTCAAGATTAATCATCTAATACACACTACAAAATTAGAGTCGTACAGAATTGCTTATTCAACATTTTCACTACAATAATCAATAAGACCAGGTTACCACTGTGCACTCAAAAAACCTGATTATAGACATACGATATATTTCATTCAATTAATATATAATCATGTACTCAAAAATCTATGTGACTATTAATGTGAATAAACGACTAATGAGTTGTATATCATTTAATACATAAAATGAGACTAAATACCTTTTCTGCGCAGATAAAAGTTCTATTATTTCGAAATCATGGTCACTTTGATATAGTTTGTCTTCAATGACTCAAGGTGGACTCGACAAACCGCCGTTCTGTCTGTTCGCCAGTGCAGCGGCTTGCTTCAAAGAACACGAAAACAATATGTTACCGGCGAAACCCGATGACTCATGTTAAATTCATAAGGAGTAACGTATCAATATACATGACCACGCTATCAAATTTGCTATAATGCTACAAATATATCGCGCGTTACATGCCAGGGTAATCGTGAGGACGAAACTTACTAGCCATTGCCTAGCTATGTAGTCAATTAACCAAGGTAAAGCAAAGATAGAACTACACTCCTGTGCAATGGTTGGCCCAAAGTTGCCATCCCATGTGGTAATGATATCAATTATAAAATATAGAACGAGGTCTCCTATTTAAAAGTGTTTCAAGTATCTAAACAAATTTAAACGCAAAGACGTACCGTCTTGTGCTTGTGATCCTAACGTTGAAGAAAGTATTATGCACCTTCTTATA
>DWLS01003235.1:0-16203 GCA_018246255.1 Pachliopta kotzebuea | reverse complement strand
TCACCTGATGGTAAGTGATTCACCGCCGCCCACGGTCACCAGCGATGCCAGTGTGTTGCCTACCCTTAAGATAACAAAATGCTCTTATATTACTTATGCTATAATACTTTCTTAATTCTCATAAAAATGAGAACAATAACATTTTGATGTTATCAGTATAGGTAAATGAAATATTTTTTATAAATTGAATAAGATTCACAATTAAAAACAAACCTGACTTCCTCTAAGATATCTTCGTTCTTTGGTATACTTCCATAAACTCGCTCCTTTAAATCCTCCACTATACTCTCGAGCATATTAAATTTGCTTATAGTGACAAGTGATAGTCGCTCGGTAGAAGCACTTTGTTGTGGGGAGGAAGTCTTCCGCCTGATCGTTGATAGGTCTGGTATTATTTTAGCTGTATTTAAAAATAGAGGATATTCTATAACGATTTTATTCATAGAAAGGTCCCATTGGATATAAAACATAATGTTATTTACCGTGTGATGGTTCAGTCTTTTGGGGTTCCTCCGCTAAAAAAATAAATATTTAGTTATACAGAAACTAATTAATTGCTATATACTATTGATCTATACAATTTCATTCACACTAACATATATGAATGTATTTATATGAACTTAAAATAATAAGTATACAATTAAAATCATAATGATGTTTTGTAAAATGGCTTACGTATTTCTGCTTCATTGATGCGTTCCACTGTAATGAAATATATTATTTTAATAATACTATTACATTTTTATTTACATCTACATTATTCTTTCAGATTTTATATCGTTATAATATTTCTTTAGTATGTATTGTAGAAACGTCGTTTCAATTAAATACGTGGTATTTACAAGATAATACATTAAATTAAGCCCGTTGGTGTATAATAGTATGACATAAAAAAACTTTTTTTCATCTAATTGTTTGTTATTTAATTTACTTTATTTCTTGATTATTGCATTGATGTGTTTTACCTTTAGTTTTCGTTTAAGTGGTCTGAAGTCTTGTGAAGCTTTAAAATAACTAACTCATACTCAGTTATATGTCAGATCTTGTAACGTAACATACTTATCGATCCTTATTTTTATACAGTGTTATTTTACAAACCTTTTTTCACTTACAACTTCATTTCCAATATTATACATATGTCCTTATATAATAAATACACTATTTATGAAATTAACATTCATTACCTACTAGAATACTGTCGATAACCGGAGAAGGGGTTTCAAGAGCTGAAAATTAAAGTGAAATTAGGCATGAGTAACTAGTCATGGTAATTTTGTAAAGCCATTTCTTAGAAATCTACAAAGTTCAAGATAAATGGCTTTCGAAAAGATTTTTATTAATATTTGAAATACTAAATTAACGATAACAGGGTTAATTAACACTAGTTTGTTCATTATATCTACCGCATAATTAATTTCTACATGTACGCAAATAAATTCAAAGATAGTACCTGTTTGCGTGAGTCTTTCAGTTGTCTGAAATATAAAAATAAGATTTGTAGATATTATATATAGATTATCTCATTGTCATATTTTAAAATATTTATTCCCTTAGCACTTTAATGAACATACCGTAAATATTTTACATGTCTGTCTTTGCTATTAATTTTTAACCGATGGTAAGAATGCGCTTTTTAGTTATTATTGTATTGTTTTATATTGTACAGTTTTTATTTTATTTTTATTTTGATCTTATTGTGACCAAAAAATAGAAACAGAAGACAAAATCTATTCTGCGAAATGTTTTCATAGGCTATTGACAAAAAGTGGATTAGATACCGGCTTCCCCTCAGTGTCTACGGCGTATTCAGTGACAATAATATTCTTATTGACATCTCTTCCGAGTGGCAACGTGCCTATTGGTCCTCTAATCTCTACATTCTTGTTGTCAACGCGTAGTTGCTGTGCCAAACAATGTAGCACAGTTTGTAGCATACAGAAGTCGACTACTCCAACCTAAAAAGGACAATATTATCTACACACTCAACATAAACCCTGTCCGGAATTTCATAAGTTGCCAAAGGTTTTAACGCTGAATTTAACGATTTTACGTGTTCTACTTGTTAAGATTGTATATAATATTAATTTACCGAAGAGTTGAATTTATCTATTTCCTCTAAATCAAAGTTTTTATTGTTGTATCCCCCTTAAATTGTTAAATATTTTCCTTCATATTATCTTAATATTCTATATTGTAAATTTGTTTAGGTAAGAACAACTTACGAGAATCGAAAGTGTTGGATGGCATGCCTTAATATGTATAGTCTCATTGTTTTTAAACAAATGATAAGAGTTGACATTAGACCAGTTAACTTTAACTGCTTTTTAAAAATATTTTTTTTTATTTACCTCCGGTGTGCCGATAGCCAGGTCGATCATTGATGCTATATTGAGCACAACAGCCTTCTGAGCATTCACTGAGAGCCAATAAGTAAATAATTAAGCATCTAGGATCATTTGATTAAACAAGTATCGCTCAATAAACGAATGTTTATGTTTCAATAATTTACATTTAAAATTTCCAAACTTTTAAATCTGACATACATTTAGACTTCTGCTGGAATCTGTTGAGTGGGCAGAATGCACCATCCGTGGTATTTTAATAAAAGCTCATTTGTTAAGCATAATAATATAATTTACAGTAAAATACTAACCCTTTATTTTTACTGAAGTTTCTAATAATAAAAAATGGGTGTTGTTGTATTTATTCACCTATTTTTAATATACGCATGAAGTGTTTTACAGCATCCATGATTATGAGAGGACTGACGTGATATATGTAATGATATCACGGTTATCATGGAATATATCTATCTTTTAATTATTATATTTAGTCCGAAATACGCAGAAATGAGCTAACTGTCTTTAGGTCCTATAGTGCAGTAGTATCAGAACTAACAATATGTAAGTAAAGGCGTCAAGATCCTTAAAATTTAGTTTAATAAGTTTTATTTTTAAATTCGTATACCATAGACGGTAACGAATATGAGCGATTTATCATTTGAAATACCTATAATCCAAATTACGACAGGATTTTATATTTTATCTTCTTTGTGATGTATATCACTATCTATGTATAAATGGTTACTAAATAACTATAATATTTTTGATCAAACTAGAGAATATGTAATCCCCTTAAGAGTCTCGTTACACACATTGTAATAATTGTTATCTATTATAATATACGGTATCTGCGTATAACAAGTCCAAACAAATCAGAAAATAAACAGTGTTTCTATGCCAAGTTTCTCGTTTTGAAGAAAACTTATGGCCAATGATACGCTTTGATCTAATTTTGTCGAAGGATCCAACAAATCTTACAATTAAACAATCAAAAATTATAATTGAATTCTCATCACTACATCTACAACGAACAATATTAAAGGCGAAAACCCTTGCACGGTTCCTTAAAAATTGTTATTACCTGCCATTTTCGTTTTAAATTAATGTCCAATAAGTAATACAATAATGATTTATACTTCTGATATAAACAAATTAGGTAAATTTAATAAAGAAGCATAAAAATATCATCAACACACATTTTGACTGATACGGTTGTCATTAGTACATTTAGATCAACATTTAAATCGTTTCTATACCTTATAATTTTGACGTTATAGTTTTTATTTACGCTTTGCACTGTAGGAAGAATATAGACCATTGAAAATGTTATAATTTTACTATTTTTAAATTTTATTTTAAGATGTGTTAAACTGATTTATGCTCTCTAACAACTAATGAGAAAATATACAATTTTAGATTCATTTCACCGCATAAATTTTTTTTTGAACAGCATTCAGTAACTCTCAAGAACAACGAGATAAACATTTACAGAGAAACGAGATGTAGTTCATTATTATTGTGTTTTTTCTTGTTACATTTATGCCACTATACACCAAGATAAAGATGAAGCGGTGCCTCACATTTCTCAAAACTGGTTGTATTCAGGCAAACAATAGCCGGGATTCTGACTACGTCTCCTTGACCCAGTCGCTGGACACGATGGCTTAATGCAACAGACTGTACTCAGTCTTCAAGCAGTAAAAATTTTAAATATACGGAGGATTTTGCTCCATACATGTGAATAGGGACGGGAAAGCAAATATTACAACTGGACGTGAATTAAGGTTACGTTTTTGACTGAAATATTATTTTATCTTAATACAAAGATAATTAACCAATATATCTTCTTTTCCGGGATTTTTGGCTATTTATCGTGATGCAAACAAGGTTAATGGCTTTCTATTTAAATGAAAATATCAAAATATCCCGAAGCGGTCGTTGAGGAGCAAACTGGTTGGGAGCTGGTTTGCTCTGGGTGGTCGCGGGAAGCGGGAGTTAGTCCTCATACTTTCCTTGTAGTTAACAAACACCGACCTAAAGCTATAGTATAAATAAAAAAATGTTGATGATTAACTAAATCGTAGTTTTGTTCACTAAGGAAAGTAGATTATAAATAATTCAGTGCTCATAAGACAAATATGTATATATAAAACTAACTTAATAAACTTACCCAATTGTTAGGTGAATATTAAAATTCATTAAATTACTTCGTATTATATATACACGATATAGTCTTATATTCTACATGAAGATGTGTGCGAGTAATAATACAATACGCGTTGCTTATTGATCCGAAACGCTATGCAAGTCGGATTCCGTACATCTAATTTCAAAGTTAAATATCGCAATAACAGCGAAATTCTACTATTTAGTTTATTATCTGATAGAAAAAAACGTATACAATGATATCCGAGCCGAATTTAGAACGAGATAAAGATACATAGTAAGGACAAAAATGATGGATGGAGATGATCATGACTCTTAAATATGAGTAATAAGAATAAAGAAAGAGAAGAAAAACCTTTTTTTTTTAAAAAAAATGGTCCAATATAAATTTTAGTTTTTTTTGGCACATTCACATCTATCTAATATGTTTATGTTTGTCTATATCTATATTTATCAAAGAGTATATGACGGTAAGTCCCTATAGAAATTTTATATAGTAATAAATTGTTGATGCAATGTTTGAACCTCAACCTAATGACGTGAAAGCCACGACTCTCGTGATGATATGTGATACACTTGTTTACGTCTAGATGGCGCTACTTAGATTGTTTATATAATAACAGATTGTGCCTGTCGCTTCAAGATGTACGATTTTAAGTCTCAATGACTTTGCAATTACTAGCTACAGCGCCTTTAGAACAATACCACAGTAAATTACCTTTGCACAGTAATACATAATCGTAGCTACCTAGAAGGTTTCCATTACTGGACATTAAAAAAAATGTTTTTATGTAGGCGTTGGCTACATCAAAAATTTACTCATGATAAAAAGTGTAATCAAATTTGGCGACAAGCTAACTAACTATATATTATAAACGATACTTACAAAAATTGAACAGCTCACTAATTGATTGCCCTGCAGAAACTCGGTGTTTTTTCCCGCAAGGAGAGAGTCAAATGACCAAATGCAGATTGAGGGAAGTTATTACATATAAATGATAAGGTATTAATAATATACAAAAAATATGTACGTGCACATTACTTTGTATAATATATATGATAGTAAAACTAAATCTCGTTGTAATTAAAATTTTACTGAAAAGAATTACTTTTTTGAACATCCTTATTGATTTTGATATTATTCCTAAATCCATTTTATATTCCTTTTGAAGTTTACTCGGGATCTGCCTGTGGTTTTACTTCTCAATTTCAGAATCTTTTACTTATTATTTACGAAACTTTCCTTCATAATATCATTCTTGATGCATTTGTACCTTTCAAAGGAGTCTATGAATAGATATGTTCAGTGCCTTTAATAGGATTTAAGAGTGGCGAGCGGTTTGCGTGTGCTTCGTCTCTATTTTAAGCGCCGAGGTGCTGAGTGCTTTGCCATGTATTTTACTACCAATGTAATTTCACTTCGCAAGTACCGAATTTTTCATTTCTGAAGAAAAATAAGTTCGCTTTTTCAACAAATTACTTTACAGCGTGAACAAATCGATGGATGAATGATATTATATACTAAAAGTTTAGTATGAATATCGATATTATTTCTGTAACTTAAGGTGGCCTACCGCATGAAAGTTTGTTTTGTTTGATGTACATACATGCATACAACTGTTTAAATTTCAGTGTTTGTTAGTAGTTTATTGAGTAGACGTTAAGCAACGTTGTGTTCCGTAACTTCTTCGTAGCTACAATATATATGGCTAGTCTGTTGCTACTACGAATTTCTAGTTCCTTGCACTCTCTGGATAAACAGTATCTATAGTATTGACATTCTTTCTGCGAATTAAATTTATCAGTTTTCAAATGACACGAAAGGCGATCTCTTACGAATGACAAATCTAGAAATTTAATAACAAACAATAATATAACCATTATAACCTGGTAAATCTTCGAACGGTTAAATGAGTAAAGTACCAACTTCTCATTAAATTGTTTGTAATAAGATACGTGATATTTGTTCTATCGTGGTTTAATCTGGACTGGAAGATTTCAAATATTTATTTAAAGGCGTTTCCTTCTTTCACCCACCGAATTTACATCATCATTTCTGCCTATTTTACGTATTAAATTGTAAACTACTGATTTTTTTTTAAATATGTTTGGAATATTATTAAGACTACTTTACTATACTTTTGACGACGATTTCTATAAATAATTAGGTAAAAAATTGGTCTTTTATATGCATGTACTTAACTAATAGCAGAATAGATTTTTATTACATAGTTTTTAATAATTTGTCCTTGGTTTATTTACAAAGAAACGATCAATCATTGTAGTGCCTGAGTGCAGGTTATAATGGGTTGTAATTATTTTCCCTATGTTCGTTTTGCACAGAAATTGTTACATTAAGACATTTTAAAATAAAAGATCGACCGGAGACTCGATTTTGAGAGTTCAATGGGAGTTTATTTGGCGATATTTGTTTGGTTTATTAAAAGATATAATGTAGAAAGTTTACGCTGCAATTTCGTTTAATTCACGAAGAAGTGTTTCGAATGCTTCTTTAGGTATTTAATATATACCTCCTACTGGTCTTTTTCTTTGCAGACAAATTTCTAATTATATTTTAAAAATAACTTTTGAAGTGACTATCAATCTGGATTTAGACCTGGACATAGTACAACCTCGGCTCTACTCAAGGTGACTGAAGACATCCGCATCCGTATGGAGGAGGGACGATTGACAGTGTTGGTTTTGGTAGATTTCTCCAACGGGTTTAATGATATTCTTTTCACTGTTATTGATAGATTGGGTTTTTCCTCATCAGCACAAGACTGGTTCTCTTCTTATCTTCGTGGACGCTACCAGGCAGACCGAGTTGGTCAAGAAATTTCTGTCTGGTGCTTGTTACCTGCTGGTGTTGCACAGGGCGTGATCCTCTCTCCTCTTCTGTTTTCTATTTTCATAAATCTTATAACAACCCATTTACGCTGCTCGTATCATCTTTATGGTAATGATCTGCAAATTTATTCTCAGGCTAACATCACAGATATTAATGTGGCTATTGATAATATAAACCATGATCTTTATATATTCTCTGATGATGTTAGCGCTGACTCGACTTTGCGATACAGCTTATATGATACTGGGCACGCGGACCACGGGGCCCACGGTCTATTAACCTAAACCTAACCTAGTGTTTCTACTGCTTATGTAAGTGTAGTTGTCCGGCGGCGGATTTTCATTTATATGTGTCGGTTATGTAATGATGATGTCCATGATATCCATGATCTTTGCAGTATCAGTAAATGAAGTAAAAAATTTGGAGTTGCAATTAATCGTAATAAGCGTCAGGTTATTATAGTGGCAAGCCAACGTCGTTTTGCTAGTTTAGATTTGAATACCTTACCATCACCATGTTTTAATAACAATGTATTTCCCTACAGCAATACAGGTAAAAATCTTGGATTAATACTGGATACCTCATTTAGTTGCCGACCACAAATCGTTGAAGTAAGTAAAAAAGTGACAAACACTTTGCTACAGTTAAATGGCTACCGCTCCGCAACCGCGGGTCCTTAAGGACACTGTGCATACTATTTTTAATTATATTCGATCGTTTTGCCCCTGAATACTTGAAAACAAAGTTTCAGTACCAGGGTGACACTCATGAGCGTTGTCTCCACACATCTCACTTCATATTCATCTTTGCCATACAGGTTTCCTCTATAATTCTTTTACTTCTCAGTCCATAAAACTTTGGAACTCTCAGCCAACTAACATTGGAAAAGTGCGCAGTAAACCTTTATTTAAGTGTAAGCTCTGGGAGTACTACTTTTCCAGAAATAACACAACTGGTAGTTGATATATTTGGTTTGATCGGAATCCATACCATTTTTTTTTATTATTCTTTTACTTCTCTTCTATATATATTTATATTTACGTATGTAAGTTTGTATATATATTTGTACTGTACAGAATATATAACATTCTTAAGTAGTTTATTTGTATAACCATGTTTGTATTTGCAATATTATTAATTTTGATTATACTTTTTTGTTTGGCACCTATTTGTATTTTATTTTCTTTATTCTCTTTACATCCTGAAAGCTTGACTGGAAGAGAATGCTTTTTGTTTACTGTGTCTTGTGTACATAATGTTTTTTCATTTGTTTTTATTATACAAATAAAGTGTAAACAAATAAATAAATACACTTTATACAACGTAAAGGTAGGAGAGTTATATATGCATCAACTCTATATCCGTAGGTTAGCTATCTGAGAATCGCTAAGATCTCATTGTTTATACGACTTGTTACCAAGTGTCCGTTAAAGATGCCTAAAGCGATATTATTCTAGTACAGCTGAGAGCCAGCACAATCTCACCTCTTTGCAGCAACTTAACTATATCTTGAATGATTGTTAATGTACTAAAATTATAGGTTGCGTCGTGCGAACGTCCATTCTCGTATCTGTGAAGTTATGTTCGGTATCTGTGTAGTAGCATAATCCGGTGCAATCCCACGGGGATGTCAATGGTTGCGGTGAGCGAAGTTGCCGCGTACCTGACCGTGTATAAAGTGCTGTTTGGTTTGGTTCATATTTCGCCGAAATGTGAAGCTTCTAAACTTTTTTTAATCGGGCAGGTGACCGGTTGTGCGAGAGAGACGGATGAGTTCTCGGTTAACGCTACGAAAGCTCGCTGGAGGTGGGCATTCTATATATCTCTGCAGTCTCGCGCCGTCTTTGGCAGGGGCTTGATGCGTCGCGTGTTACCGCTTCTATTTAACAAGTTCAAACGTCAAAAACTTTATGAACAATTTAACGTTATTATCCTTGATATAGTGTAACTTCCGTTTTATTTTTATCTAATAATTACTTATTTGGTAGTGAAAATTGTTGTTAATTTTTTATTAATAAGTTTTTCTTTCATGTTTTCGGTTTTGTGAAAAGAAGCAACTTCAAGTGAATGCAAGTCCAGTTGCACCTTTAATAGCGGTAAGTTTAGGAAGATAATGGCTTTAGATGTTGTTTTTTACTTTATATGTTAATTTCTTAATTAGTAAATATTGAAAGATTTAATATTATTAACGTCTACCTACAAATACAAAGTAAACGATGCCTATTTTGAATTTATCTGTTATTATAATTGTTATTGTTGTCAATTATAAAAGCTAATTACTTTAAAATAGTACACATTATTAAGACACTTTTTAAAGATTTAGGTTGTTTTAGTAATTTCTCAATTAACACATGTTTAGCGGCAGTACTTATAACTACCCTAACATATCTTATGTAAAACGTTAATTATTTATATTGGAAATAATTTTATCACGTTCGGATTACTTTGTTATTGTTATTGTACTGTTTGGTTTTATTGTGATTTGATTGGTGTCAAAAACTACAACTATTCGAACTAAATTTAAATAAAGTACACTTTTAATCTTCTAAAATTATAGTTTTTATTAAGAGAATTAAAACAACCATATAAATTGCCGTAAATATTGTATACTGTTGTGATATATAGCAACAAAATGGATCATTCTCTGTTCTCAACACAGGCTCGTTATCTATGATTGTATCCGATAGCGACCATGTCGCCACCGAGTCTGGTCGTTAGACTTCTATCAGAAAATTATTTAATTAAGTAAATTACCTGCAAGTCTTTCAATGAATGCTTGATAGTTTACAGCGTTTCTACTTTTAGTACAGAATTATTTAAACGACAACATTGTGTAAATTGATTAATTATATTCTGTTAATAGATTTTGTTAATATTCTAAATAATTATGATGAATATATGCCTTTTCAATACAAATTTGATATTGCTACACAATTATAATATTGCTATTAGTTCCGTTGCAAAAATTGATAAGATGAAAATATTTTTTTATAAAAAAGAAAAACAAACGGATATGAAATATTGAAAATCTCCAATGTGTTCTACACAGACATGTTTGCAATTGCTCAAACTACAACAAGGAACAAGGCACAATGTGTAACTAGTGATATGAAAGCTTCGCCACTTGTGTACAGTTGCAATCATTCAAGATAGGACAGGATTTTGAACGAGATGATTTTAAACGCAAATGTTTGCAACATTTTTCTTTATTACACCAATATCGCATATGGTATTCGGTTAAATACAAATCATAAGTATTCTATACAAATTCCTGTCTACTAATTCTATGTTTTTCGTTCGGGGTGGTATGTGTTACATTTATTTATTTATACGATGAGGCCAAGCAGAATTTTAAATCAGATGGAACATGGAAGTTACATAGCACTACAGTGTGTTCGTCTCATTGAGTAACTTCTCGTTACTCCTCTTATTTCATCAGCTAAACCTTTTACCGGAGAGATCAAAGTTTAATTTGCATATTTATAAAACAGAAAGATTATATGTTTGATAAATGAGATTTCATGTTCAGGTGTACAAATAATTCCTAAATAGTAATCAAGTCTTCGGGCTTCAATAATCATTACGTAAAACAATGTATCATTATATATACTGTTGAATATTCGACTGTCCCTATATCGAATTCATATAATCATGAAAACGCGGCCAATTGCGCAAGGTGCTTTGGTGCTTTCAAGGTTACTTTGCAAGGTGGACCGAAGACCCGGTGAAGACCGCAGGACATTGATGGATGCAGATGGAATCGGACCGGTCGTGCTGGATATCGAATTGGGTGCCTGTGTTTAGACGATAACATAAAATGTTGATAAATGTACCTATTAGTAATAACCATGCTATATTATAAATATGAATTTTGTAATTGAAAGGATATTATTTTACATACGAGTATACGATCTCGCGCTATCAACATTTTAAACTCTACTAGTTTTTCTTATATTTGTGGTAATTTGAATATTTTTTTTAGGATTTTTTCTTTTTCTGCAGTCTATCGTGCTGTCTAGTTGAAGGATTAAATAGCGAATGAGGGATTAACGGATCGAGATTGGATTATCTAGTTCATATACTAATTGTATTGGAAGGATTCCATGTGGTCATAATAGTTTAGATGATGTCTTTGATCTGTAATTACTATTACTTATAAATATTGCATTGTAATTCAAACGCAAAATTAGTTGCTAAGATAAACTAACAAAGAAATAATAATTCCGAAAACATTTGTTTGATAAAAGGTTACTAATCCAAACCAGAACATAATCCAATCGCTTTTTGGGGCCTAGTTATCTATACTCAAATAGGACGATGTCTACAATTAGGAATATATTTACATAAATATGTCTATATTTGTTTATAGTATTAACACTTGAAATACTAATACGTACGGGTTTTTCAAGTGCTTACATATTTTTGCGGTTTCGGGTGACCTAATGTACGAGTTGAATACTGATATTAATATATTTTGTTCATTTATCCTGTACGAAACGATAAAACTTTTCAGTTCTTAAAACCACCGAAGTAAAGATTCGGAGTCCTGGGAGTAGTTAAAATAAAATTTATTCTACAGAAATTCTTTAGTGTAAAAAGGTAAATAAAATTATATCTGTTTAATTCTATGCGTTATGGAATGTAACTACTAAAGACTCCATTGTGTTACCGGTGGCCCTGTGTTCCTTTAACTGATGAATAAAAGAATAGCATCATAAAACCAACTTAACCACCTTAATGGTAAAGTTATTTTTCTAAACATCTACAATTACTATGTTAGCTATAAATAATGCAATTTGCGGAATGGTCAGGCGTTTCATAAATGCGTATGCGATGTTTGACACGATTTCAAGCACTTGCCGGTTTGTTATTGCTTTTCGATGAAACAGCTGCTAAATAAACGTGCCGTATCAAGTAAAAATGTTTGCAGCAAGGATTTGAATGTATTAAAAAAGTTTGTATAATAATGAATGCGTATTTCATGTAATATTTTTATGGACGGAATCTAACTACTATAGCTCTTGGAAAAACATGACATTAAGAGTCGCAATTGCTATTTAAGACAAATCAAGCAAATGGATTGTAATTTCAAAGTTAAGTCAAGATCAATATTACTTTTTGTATTGATTGTTTAATATTTTTTTACGTTCGCCTAGACGCGCCAGGTGTTCATCTGATAGTATAAGTGTTAAGCTTGCCCATAACAGCGGGGCGCTGGTTAAGATTGTATACACAACATAAGATTGCGCTCCTCACCTTGAGATATAAGGTGTTAAGTTTCACTACTCCAGTAATTTCAGTAGTTTATAACGCCCATTAAATCGGAATACGGTATAGTTTGATGGCAGTAGTAGGAGCTGTGGTGGTACTTACATGGACGTTCTGTGGCAATAGGTGTTTACCACCAGTCAAATTAATCTATAATCGGTCACGAGTATCATCAAGGGTCTATTATATATTAAATTATAACGAATCGGCCAATAAATCTTTCAGCGAAATGAAGCGGTCACGAGAGCATCGAAACGCCGTCGGCATACTGCTTTGATGTTGAGTTTCTTATACGAAATGAAATCGCTCGCCATTTTGGTGAAACGTGTTTCGGTGTTGTAATGAATGTCGAGCATCGTATGCGAATGGGTCGACGTTTATGCATATAAATCATAAATGGAATTGAAAATGCTTGAACTATATCAAATGAACTAAATATATTGTTTATATCCGAACGTATTACTTTGCTGTTTGATTTGTATGAAATCTGCATATTATTTTCGCATCACTAATGTAAAGGTACATTTCAAACTTTACATATTCAATTGATGTTATAATCATTGTCCCGAAATCTAATTTCATTAAAAATCTAAAAATGGTAAACAAGTGTAATGTTAGATTTATTATCGTTACATAACATTAATATATAACTTTCACTTTAACAAATTTGTGTTCGCTTTTCATAAGAATTGTTACTTATCGCCAAAGTATCGTCCTTATGATAAATCATTACAGATGAATTAAATATATATATCAATTAATCTTACCATTCGAGTCTGTTTTCTCTTCTTAGTGGGGACTTAAAGACCGTAACGTTAACATGTTGAACAGTATTCCCCCATGCGGAATGACCGTTTGGACCAGCCAGAGTTCAACAAAGACCTGAATGGCGCGATTGAATGACAATAGCCTCCGACACGGATCAGCGGCGGCGCTCCCAATTCCCATCAACAGTTCAAACCTTTGTAAACGTATTTCATTTAAACCATTAGCCATATCGTATTAAAGTACATAATTATTTACGTAGTTCTGGTTTTTAAAAAACTTAAAACTATTTGGGCTGTCATTTAGACAGAAGTATTAACTAAATAAATGATAATTAGAAGTGTTACATAAAAGTAGACGGTAGGCTAGGTTGTTAGTGTTTGTAAATGTATGAATTTGTTTATAACAAATAATTTATCACTACGGCTATGAAATAAATATTTATTGACATTTATATTTTCTTTTAAAGGAACATATGTATGACGATCAATTTTAAATTGTTTTTTAAAAAGTGTAAATTAACCATCGGACAATACAATAATATTAACTTGCTGCCATACTAATAGTATTTGTACACACTGTCACACCGCTTATTATCATTACCTACTCATATAATTGAATAATAAGTAATTATAGCAACTTATTTGCCCTCATAATAAATATTATAACAATCTAATAATAAGATGTGGTATTTAATAATTAATTAGTTAAGCGGATTACGGTACGCTATTTCATTAAAGTTTATATTGCTGCACAGATTTGGTGTAAAGCTTGTCTTTATTAAAAAGGAACAGCATTTTTTATCAACAACAGTTTGGCACTTAAATAAAACCTTGTCACACTCTTATCTTTATATGGTTTTAGATCAGTACAGGAACATCGGTATCTTTCATGGAAGCAGTTACTACTAGTTTTAAGAGAAAGAATGTTCCGGTAATACCTCAAGCCTGGGATACTATTATTAATAAAATTAACTTTAAACTCAAACTTACTATTCACTTTAAGTCACAGTCAGTAACATTCTGCATAGGTCAGACTGTAAATAGTAATTAAAAAGCTGTAGGAATTCCGCAAACTGTATGACTATAACATGCTCCACAAAGCACTGAGAATGGGGCAATTCATGATTATATAAACGCTATAAAATCTGTAAAATTTACTTTTATTAAATGTGTTATATTCGCATAAATATGAGTAAATTATGTTGAGAACTAGTAATTTTTATTTAAATGTAAATATAATAAAAAACAAAGCATTCTGACAAAACACGTTACAGATGTGGTGTATCGTGCGAACGTCTGCGCTTCCGTCACGCACGCATCCGACCATACAACACATTATTAACCTATTTAAAATGATTAACTATTTTATTACCACTATACACTTGGTTGATTTAGTTGGAAATAAATGATATTTAAAAAATACGACATATCGATAGATGACTGTCGTAAAAATAGTATTTGCCTTAGGTACATCGCCGAGGTTTACTAAGTAAATCATTAATAAATTCCAAGTACAGTTAACAGCAAAAAAATTTTTTTTTAAAAATAATTAATTTATTTAAATTAATAACTAATGATTAGGTAAGATTTCAAAAAGTTACTGACTTCTCCATTTATGACTGTTGAATAGGAATAAAAACTAAGTTTTTGTAGCAGTAGTAACGATGGTTTGCGTTTAAGATTATATTTACAAATTACATATATGTCATAATTTGCATGTTTTTTATTCATTATACTTTAAAACATTTAATTTGTGACGCAAATGAAACATTAATTTACTAGTCGAATTTTAAAAGGCTTTATCATGAAAGAACTGAGTCCTAACCTTTCTTATTTATATGTCTTAAAAGTACAAATATATTCATATAAAGAGAAGCTGGTTCAGTAAGTTCACTCCTTAACATGCCTTAGTCTTAAAAATTGCATAATATTATTAAATTATTCACTTTAAATTTTTATCACTTAATCTTTATTCCTTGTTTGATTTATTCGACTTTTGCATGAATACAATTATGTATAAATTGATTCTGTAAGTGTTACACTTATGTTATACGTTTTAACGTAATTATAAAAGATTTTGTGGTTAATGTGTATAATATAATGTTATAAGTATTTTCTAAATCTAGAATTACTAATTACTACCATAAAAGTTAAAGAGGAGGAAATATATTTTTAAATGATTCTAACAGTTCATTTAATATGACACTACAGGCCGCCTGCGCCCTCTGGATTCGTCGAAATCCAAACCAGTGATGACAGTATTAATAACATTGTTAGTTATGAAAGGAAAAACAAATTTTAATGAAAAAAAATTGCTTATATTATGTTCTTAATCAAAATTATACAAAACTAATATAAAATATATTTATTGTGATTTGAATTTGACGACATTTGAATTTTATTACGTTATAGTAGTTGTAATGTTTCTCGCGTTGATATAATGGAGTAGTTTCATAAAAACAATCGGTTGTTATTTTGAATAACTATTATTGTGGACATTCGCCCTGTTCAGTTCATAGTAAAACGAATAAAGATCTGTGAAAAAAGAGTTAAATTACAGTTGTTATGTTAACATTCGTTTTTTAAGAGACGCTATAATTTTTTACTATGTATATTTATTTATCAAGTTTTGACATTGGTCACCTTTGAATAGATTTTTTTTACACTTGGCTAGTCTGGTGAATAAATAATCTTGTCTGTTCCAGTGGATGAAGACCCCAAGTTCCACTCGTGGGAATATTAGGTGGGTTGTTAGTACATTTAGTAATATATTCTCTGGTGATGGTAGAGCTGATCTGTCTTATGCTAT
>DWLS01003234.1:0-16203 GCA_018246255.1 Pachliopta kotzebuea | reverse complement strand
TTGCGTCAACCGTCAAAAACTGTCTCACCAGCGCCCTCCTCGTGACGTCACACCCATCGTTCGGCAAACCGAACTGTTAATTAGTCACCCCACTTGCGTTCGGTGCTACGTTATGAAATTAGAAGTGTTTTGTAACTACCAGTACTCAAAAATTACAGGTCAACATTTAAATTATAGATGGCGTTAGGGACGCGACGTCATATACATGTCTAGCTGAATTAAAATAAAATAATTTTTAGTTGTTAAATAATGTAAAGAGCTCTATAATTTTTTTTAAGCATTACTTATCACTTTATAGGGCAACAAGCTAGCAGTTAATTTTAATATTATGGAAGCTATTGTGAATGAACATGAGTCACTTAAACAGTTTTCTTAAAATTCTCGCTTTAGGGACTTAGGGCCTTTTATACAGGAAAAAATCAATGCCATTTATTTACAATACTGACTATATATTTATTGGTGTATGTCACACGTTGACGATAGCTATTCTTGGTATATGTATTTTATCTTACTATGTTTACCTTCTCTGGAATAAGGGAATAGAACCAGCGGGACTTCAAGACATATACTGTACCGTCTTACAAACAGAGCTATGACTACTAGAGTCATATATATAATTTGTATTTAACGCATTTACTGCCAAACATTAGGATCCTAGTACATAGGGTTCGCAGTTGTGTCTCCAAATCAGGTTTGAATAAACAGTCAACCCAATTTCCTTTTTTTTAACAAAAGAATCATTTATTTACCACATACAATTAATCGTTTACATGTACGTTAATAAATAAGATTTCAAAATAATTGGTTGCCATAGATGATGTATTTATGTGGCAGTGAATGTGTTAATGACTAATTTACAGGAAAAGAAACTGTACCTCAATAGACATGCCGTCCCTCAACATACTCGTATTCTCAGCCTGGTAATGGACTGCTTTGGTGAACGAAGATATATCATATGTAAGGTCCACATTAACATTTGTCTTTTCAAACACCAACCCGATGAACCACATAGAGCAGTGGTTGGCAATCACGTCACCCTGTGAAGCAATGGGTTCAGACTACAGCGACATCTAACGGTTCGCGGTGAAAGCTGATTAGTGATATGTTATAAAACAAAATCTTTTTAAATATACTCTTGTACATGTATAGTCCTATAATTTTCTGTGGAACACTCTGACACTCATATTTTGGTGGACTGAACACAGCAAAAACACAGCTTTTTTGTCATAAACTATTAATAATGTAAAAGTGATAGCTACTCAGATGAATTGGAAAAATCCTTTCCATAAGCTAAATTGCACAACATGTAATCCCAGAATCGGATTAGAGATCAGCCAATTGCAGAACAAGGGTTAGTCACTGCGCCAGAGAGTTAAGTACTATTTCTACATTCACTTTTCATTTTAGTAACAATTACATAAAATCTTTATTCTTAAGCCATTTTTTTTTTCATTTTTAACTACAATGGACTACCACTTGACCTGAGTCTCATATGGAGTTAAATAACAAAGAGGATCATGTATAATAGGATAATGAAGATAATGAGATAAAGCAAGCTTGATTAGAATTCTGTAGCACGTATTTAGACTACCAGTCCAATCCAATGCTGTTAAGGTAGAAGAGTATGTCGGAAATAGTATTTGTAAACTATGAAGGTTTAAAATACCCTTTTATTACAGGCTTGAGAGGCCTATATTCAGCAGAGGTCAATAAGAGGCTGAAAATCATCATCAGGTGGCTATTCTCATTTTTCTATCTATGTGGCTTTAGCAAAGTACTAGACACAACCAAGTTTAGCTTCTGAGGAAATAAAGGTTATGAATTATAAAGAAAAGCTGAATTTATATTAGCTCAGATACCTCTGATAATATGTAGTTACTCCAACAAGTACAGAGATGATGCTAAATAAGGTCCTGTCTTTTATTGGAACATTACATACATTGACGGATACCATTGAGTAGGTTTAAGTGGCCGGAAATTCCACTACAGTGTGTTTTTTCCCTAGTAATGTGTACCTTTTGAAGATTTCTCAAAAAAGACTGGTTAATCACTTGTTGTGGAAAAAGGTCGCCAGGTACAAATACACAGTCAATATATTTTTATAGTTTGTATCAAGCTGAAGTGTAATTATTATGGTAACAAGAATATTTTCTCTAGACATTTCTCAAGTAACATTTTTGATTTTATTTATCTATTTTAAATATTTTTACAAAGAAAACAGACAAAAACAATAAAACTGTAATAGATAAACAAAAATTAACCATAGTAAAACACAAACATGTTTTTCCAAAGAAAGTGGCAAACAATATGATAATATCAACATACCAACCAACACAATGAAATCTTGTTTGTTCAGGGTAGGCATATTACTTACCATCAAGATTGGTTCCTGATCGTCACGCTATTTAATTAAATAAAGAATTGTAATAAAATTATGAAAAATTTTAATAAACTCGACTTACCAATTCATTTTTTTTTATTTCCGGTGCTGGGTCAGTTGGTAATAATGCACCTGAAAGTGTTGTTTTTTCGTTACGTTTTCTTTTTATAAGGTAATTTAGGCAAACGAGCGAACAGTTAACATGATGGAAAGTGATCATTGACGCTCATGCACAGTGGCAACACCCGAGGGGTTGTGGCTGCATTGCAGACTTTGGAGGAGGAAGTGGTAATCTCTTTTACTTATAGGCGATTTAAAACTATTTGCTAGTTAACTTATGTTGTCGATTCGAGCACATAAATTAGAGACATTGTTACCTTCAATTCCAAATAAGGTGGAATGGAGGATACAAAATGATATTCTAACCAAATTATAGGAATCAACGTGATATACTGTGTTGATTCTGATTTTTTTGTAATCATTTGCAACCAGTTGAATGTTTTTTTCCTTATATCTACTACGGGCGTACATTAGATCGCGATTTCACATTGTCATTTTACATGACAATGAAGCCGTGAATTGCTCGCACAACTATAGCTAAACAACTAGAAGTCTGCAATCCCAGCTACGGTGGCAAATTTTCAATACGTTTACAGTAGCTAGCCAGGTGTATAAAAAACAAAACTGTCCGTCAATCTACAATATGTGACCCTGAAATCGAATCAAGGATCTGTATATTTTTAAGCAAGCGGTCAGCCTCTGTAGCAGTATAGAAGCAGTTAAAAGAGATGTTTACATTTAGCAATCAAAGTATTACATTGATTGGTATGTCTTCTATAAATTACGCAAAAATTTTGCAGAAAACACATACCTGGTGGTAAAGCAAGGGGTTGCCCATTGTTGGTATTCAATGGTACAGAGTTGTAGCATTCTGGGTTCACATGAGCTATTGTAATGTGTTGATTTCTCTCAAGAGTGGCTGCAACAATACTTAAGGTTAATTCAACTCAATGATAGATGGATACCATTAGATACACCTATAATTATTATTCAGTAGAAAAATAAATATTTTAAATATATTTGTTACTTTTTTAAAAGAGCTAAACATTTTTTTTTATTAAAAACTGTGATGAGACAAGCAGGAAGTCAAAATCCATTAGTGTGACTTATCATCAAGGTCACTATATATTACTAAGTGAATATTTATTTATAAATATTCTACGAGGTAACAAAACGAATAATAAAAAGGAAACTGTTTGTTGTAATGATGATTTATTTTGAATGAAATATAACTTAAGTTAACATTATTTAAAAACTTACTAATGAGGTGTCTGATTCTACTTTCTATCAGTCCGCACCATTGCAGCTGGTCCACAGGGCAAGCTGATGATGCTAAGAGTACGATGAAGTGCTTGTAGCGTGAGAAGAAATTAGGTGCCTCGAACAGTCGCTCCCACCCACATTTGCCTAACATTATCTCATCTGTTATTGCTAAACCTATTATTAGAGAAACAATTTATATTAATTACATAATTGCTAGTGAATTTATTGGGTCAAATCGACTTTGTATCATATGTCATAAGGTGATGAGCCCAATGTAGTATATATTATCTTAATTAAGAACTAGTTTGTCGTTATTACCGAAATTATATATTAGAAACCATTGTTTTATTATAGAACTTAAAAAAAAATTTTCGGGACTTTAATTACATTAGTAACAGAGACGAAGATTTGTGTGAAATGTTTATTTAGAACTGACAGGTGCATACCAAGTCTGAATTCCTCCATTATGACTGTACGGGTTGATGCAGAAACGTTGAAAGTAGAGTTCTGTTGAGGGTAAGCCGGTGTGATAATCGGCATCAAGTGGAACCGGTCAGACACGTTCACCTGCGTTATACAGCAAAAAAAAAATGTAGTCATATCAAAGATTATGGTTTTTGTATACTATGAACTAACATTAATAATAAATTTCACATAGTGTTTAATGACGAGATTATGCACAGAAAATCAAACATACTTACCGTAAGACTACATTTCTCTCTCATATGTTGACATACATAATACTGCAATGCTGTTATAGCCTATTTGTAACACGAGAGTGATAGATTGCCGAGCAGTTATGAATACACCATAGTTTCAAACAATTGAAAAGATATATGGCTGAGAAATCGTATAAGGGAGTTTGTATATTTGTATCCTTGTGTTTTAGTTCACTGTCCATGTAAAAAACATAAATTTTTCCTTACCCGTGGATCCCACACGGGAAAACCGAGGTTTACAGCATCCGGCTGCTTCAGGAGAACCGGCTGAGGCCACTTCCACTGGCTGAAGACTAAAAAGAATTTGTGTACTAATGTGGCTGGTAGAGCATTCGGGTAAAGTTGACAAGTGCGAGCTACCAGCATCGCCCAAGATACACCTCCTAAATATCCTAATGTGTTGGAGTATATCCCATGACCTGAAACGAGAAATCATTTTTATTAAAATTTACCCAAATAGTTTCCTATATCTTTCAGCATTTGCCGAAACGGTTCATAACAAAAAACACAACAACAAAGAAAGAGTAAGTTCACTGCGCTATCACATAGGATAATAGCTAGGAAAACAGAGAGTTAATAAATAGTTGACGATATTTTTTAAAAAAATATTTATGCCATGATTACAAGTACTATTAAGAATCTTTACTCTACTTTAAAGAAATCTTCTTTCAAGAACCATCAAGTTATAGAATGAACTATCTGTCGAGGTTTTCTCAAGGTGCTATAGAATGGATATCTTAAAAAAGGGCGTGTTAAGGTTTTTTCAGGGTAGGCAACGCGCCAGTTGTGCCTCCGGTGCTGAAGGCGTCCATAGATTACGGTAACTGCTTAGCATCGGGAAGTCCGTATGCTTGTTTGCCAACTAAGAGGTATAAAAAAAACTTATATACTTACGTTTAGCCCACAGCTTTATGGCGCGCAACGTGAGTCTGAAGTTGTTAATATTAGGCACAAGACGCAAAATTTCATCGGTAACGCGACAGCCATTCAATGATCTCACACACTTTTGATCCAAATTTTTCAGCAACATGTCATCTCGTAAGTCAAAAGAGTCTGAAGATAAAATACATGATTGTGATTTGTTTTTAAATTAATAGAATTTAAAATGATTATTATTTAATAAACAACCATAGTTATATCATAATAAGTATGCACATAAACAAAAAAGAAACTTGTTCACCATGCTGGTCAAATGCAGGTTGGCGGAATGCACATGTTTATGAAAACCATTGTATATTGGAAATGACGGGATTCTCAATATATTTTCTTTCTCCAACGCTTAACTCCGAATAAATACGAAGTTCAAATCTCTGACAGAGTTATTATTCTTAAATAATATAGTAACATTACAATGATTGAATATTTTACCTGGTATTTCCTTCAAGGCAAGTCTAGCAAATAACAAGTCAATTTCTATTCCGTCGAAATTCATCTTTATGACTGGCACAAACGCATCTTCCACAGCTCTCAAGTCCTTAACCTTAAACAGTACTAACATAAGTAAATTAAGCAGTACAGCAAATTTAAATAAGAATAATCTTTGTGTTTTTCTACTGCTTTTGGGGCCTTTTATCTGTTAGGTTCGACACTAAAGTACATTACTTAAGCATATCTTTAAAAACCACTTAAATATAAAAAAAAGTACTAAAAGGATTTTGAGCAATGAGATTGTGGTTAATATGTAAACAACTTTTTGGTTGTTACCATTTTCCCTGCTACATGGCGTTAAAAACATGTTTTTTTTATATTACTCTACCGATTTTTACTGCGAATCATTTTACCTTCAGACAGAGAGATAAAATATGTGGTATACTGCTACTTTTGACATTTATAGTCACTTGAAAACAAACACATATTACCTGCGCCTGAGATTTTAGTAATTCATAAAAAGATTGGAAGTAGTCTGTTCTGTCAATATGCCTGGGGGCCACACACAACGCGTCTATATCAGCCCCCCGGTGATGCACCTACAAGAATAGTTTTGTAACATAAATGACCTGAATTAAAAAAGGTAAAGACGTTTCTAAATTAAATTTGAATATAAAAAATTCCTTCAATTATTTACATTTACTTGAAATTTTTGCTGTAACATAACTTATCATAAAAGAGTACATGGTGCAGTGTATATGCTAATCGTCCTAACTAGCATCACATAGGTTTTAGTATAGAACCCTACTAAATAGTGAGCTTGTTCCAGGTTTCATTCCTTCATTGTATAAAAAAAATAAATGGTATTTACAATCTGCTGATCACCTCACTTATTGCCAGTCAGTTTTTTACTAACTATAAAAACTGAGCAAACTAGAAAATGGAAAAATTATTCTTATCGTCAGGAATGAGATACCTGATGAGAAGGTATTTGGCAAGAGAGACCTACTATAAAAACTGGTAATTGATAGGATTGGCTTGAAAATCAACAATATTGATGGAATTTTAATAATTGAAAGTTTTGTCACCAGTTAGGAGAATAAAAATGATTTTTGTTTGTCACCACAGCACCCAGCTTCAATTAAATGATAAAATCTAATTTCCCTATTACTCATTTAGATCTAAACAAATTAACAAAAACTTAAAAAATATATTTTTCAATACTAAATTTGCCATTTTAAAAAAAAATTTAAGATACTTCAAACAATAAATTAAGTAGTGCTATGTCAAATTTTAGTTATACTAGATATATTCACACTTACCCCAAGCCTGTAAGACCCAAATGTGTAAATATTTCCTCCAACTGTGTCAGCTACAGTGAGTGGCATATTCTTTCTGAGAGATTCATCTCGTATCCACTGCCTGACAAGGCGGTGTAATGATCCAAGCACTTCCATGCGATGGTGCATTTCAGCTTCAGATTCAAACACACCGAATGGCACAAGTGAGTCCTTGAGATCATTGGTCTTCTCTATATCAATTGGTTTGGGCCCTGTAACAGAAAGGAGGCACTTTTAAAGAATTTTCGACTTACTAAAGTATATTCAAATAATAGGAAAACTATTTTTATGTTGTGTGTATTACTAGAATTCATAAAGATTTTTAAGGAATTCCTAATGTTTTCAGTTTGATAATAAAAACTATTTGGATATATCTGAAAAATTTGTTTTCATGAAAAGTTTACAATGCGCTATAAATACATATGTTTTTACATCAGGAAAATAAGAGTTAAACATTTTTTTTGTTATAATAAAACAATATGAGAAGACAAGTAGACCTTTCAGTTGGTAGTAGATAAAATCACATACATCTTGTCTATGATTATATAACAGGTTTTTAAATGATTGAAATAATGCAGGTTGTTTTGGATCAATAAGTTTAAAAATCAGTACATACTATATACTAGAAGTATGTGCTTCACACAGGTAAATAGGTACTGTATACCCTAGTCCCCTGAATTATTTATTTCATAAACTTTAAGTTATGCTTTACTATATACTCTGCTGAATTGAAATAGATAAGTTTTTGATAATTGTAAAAAGATTTTAGGTATGGTATGCACAATTTACCCAAAAATTTCTGCATACCCATGTGTACACAACTGCAATACAGAAATATTAACTAAAATGTATCTTAACAGCCTCTGATGAAATTAAACCTAAAGTTGTTAAAATTATTTTGTTAACAAATACTTGTATAATTATAAGTTGTTAATAAATTAATATACACACACTATGACTACCATTCTAATCTTAAAATGTGAATGATTTTATTTACATTAAAGTTCTAATAATTTTCATATGACATTGCATAATGATTTTTCTAAGGTAGACATTCATTCTTTTTTACTATAGATGTAAACTGTTGAATTAAGACATTACCTATTATAAGTAACTGTAATGATCACCAAGCTTAGTCTGGAGTTTAGCAAGTGCTGTGTATTAGTATATGACAGTTACATTTCAAGAACCATAAGTTGTATAGTGACAGCGGAAATTCTAAACTAACCCTCATGGAGTACAACAGACATACACTCCTCTATTATAAGATACCCTATAATTAAATGCTAAACTTCTGATAAATTAGTTTAGGTGTATCAAATGTTTTTAAACAGTTTTTTGTAAAACAAAGTAAGAAATTAAAAAGTGTAAAGATCATTTCAGAAACTATCTAATTTTTAAGAATTTGAATTTACTTACCTGCCATAGATATAGCTGAAGTCATCCCTAATGTCTTCAAGTTTTGCTGATTTTGGTGTTCATTAGTCTTTGTAACATTGCTCTGGTAGGGTGTGTTTGTGTGAGAATATTGTGATTGAGGCCACATTTTGGACATTATATTTCTTACACAATGATAACTTGCAAATATTATTAATTAACATATACTAGTGGTGGGTTATTCTATAAAAAACATCGAATAAATGTTTCTTGTACAATAAAAGGGCTGATCGAAGATCTGAAATAAACACATAAAAAAATAATAAACTTGTCTTTTACAAATCATGAGATAGTTTAAACTGATTCGTTTATATGTAATAAACCTTTTTCTAAACAATATCTTGTTAACCTACAGAAATAAAATTCCTTCAAAGACGCTTCATAAAACATTGACCTTTAAAAATTAAAACATCATAGCAACGATGTTTATTTGAAAATAATTAAAATTCATTGACCTTAGGCGTGGTAAACCAAGGAACTTACTTTGTTTTATCATATTTATCAATTATACTGTTATAGTTTTATACTTTTAAAGAAAGAGATCACCGAGCGGTCAAGAACAATATTGTAGCACAGCGCCTTAAAGGACGTTTATTGTTCTGCAATTACCGAGTAAGGTCGCCCCTCTTTTTAGCATAATAAAATTGTTAGTAAAACAGTGATCTTAATATTATTTCAATAAAATTTCCCAAGACTTGCTTAAGGAAGTATTGTGTTGAATGACATGATTATGAATACGCACAAAAAGCTCACGTTGCGTCTAACAGTTATTACGTTAGCAATTTCTCGAGTACATAAATAAAGGAGCAACAATTGTTTCACTTACCAAGTAACAATATCATACATCGCACATTGCTATGCATCACATATGTATTTAGTACTATGGACAACAAAACAAAGAAATAAACATTTATTCTCTAAACAAGCACCCAATAGTCGCCAACAACAAGGCAGCCATTTTTGATTTTTTGATAAATAGTTTCAGTGTTTTAAGCCAAAAAATTGTTTACGAATGAATAAATTTTTGAATAGAAAGTAACTATTTAGTTATTAATAAAATTTTCGGTATTTTTATATATAAATATAAGATGTTTACATACTTTTAAAACAATGTTTAATACTTACAACGTGTAAATTTAATTACGATTAATTATGAATAATTTTATTATTGAGTAAAGTTTTAAACAATTTTGGTAATATAAATATTTTCACATTAGATATTTTTCTTATAACACCATGATTTATTAAGAATGCATTGAATATTAAATTTTCGAACATTTGCGCATGCTCTATTGGCAGAATTTCTGTGACGTACCCACGACGTTTAATAAAACTCCGTTGAAGTTAGTCACATATTACTATCTCATTTCATACAGTATCACAGGAAAGGGATTGATAGAGAGCCGGTTGATGTTTTCGTGTCAGCCTTGTGCCCATTTACGAGGAGTAGGTAAAATCCGCCATCTTGAGAGTGTATTCAAGAATATACGGACTTTTAGCGGAATTAAGTGAAGATATTTAATAATTTTATTATGAAATTGACGAACATTTAACTAATAAACGATTTTATAAAGTTTTCACGGGTCGTTCGCTTTATAGTAAACACGATACGCGTCGGCATTTATCTGTAACACCAAATTCTTTCGTAGTGTTTATGTGACAGGAGACGACACTGTAAGCTTTCTAATAGTTTTTTGCGTGTCTATTTCCGTTTTCCATCTCAACTTTCGTTAGCTTTTACGTGAAAGTGAAATAGGAATGCGTATAGTGTCTCAGCTTTTTTAAGAGGTCTCCACTATGTATTTTTATGGTCGAAAATGCGGTTAGATGGGCGTTGTTGTTCGGCAATCGGTAAAGTTGATTTGGAGGCAGCGACGCCGTGCTGGTGAAGGCCTGGGCCGGTCGGGCTGGCTGAGTGGGCGGCGACCGCAGAGGATGCGAGCAGTGAGGGTGTGCTAGCGAGGTGAAAAGTGTCCGAACTGGTGTTGAGATGTCGACGACTATGCGGCCAACCCTCCAGACTGTGCCGGAGTCGCTGCCGGCGGACCACGTGACGTCGCCTTCGCCAGCTCCCGTGGCCACCGCTACGGCGACCGCACCGTCTCAGCCAAGGCATCCACGGCCTATGTTTAAGGTTAGTCAACATCCTTCATTCATGATTCCCTGATCTTTGAACACTGAATTAGTCTTTTAAAGTCAATATTTTAAAAGATAAATTTAATGAAAAATGCCTTATTATACTGTATTAAAGAAATTGTGTTATGTTTCTGTTATGGGCAGTGAATATATATGTTAATTATTTCGTAAATAACTTAACCTTGTTTAAATATTTTTCTTATTAATTATAACAAAATTTAGTATGATTATAATTATTGTATTAATAATAATTCACGTTTCGCAATTTTTTATCCTTTTAGATTAGTAAGCTTAATCTGATGGCTAATATGGTTTTAATTTTCATATTATACTATTTCCAAAATATTATAATATAAAATCTAAGTGCACTTTCAAAATTACTCTAGTTTTATAACTTAGTTAGCCTACTTATCCTTTGAGTTTTGTAAATGATATTACATAATTTACCTGCATATGAAATAAAATAGTTGGAGAATCATCAAGAAAGTGTTTTGTAACTTTGCTGTGATATTATTGAGTATTTAATTGGTGATCATCATTTACTAGTGGTTGAATCAAATTTATGATTTCTAAAGTATCCACAGATATTTTACAAAAATATATCATGAAGGAGTGATAAATGTGTTATAGCTACACACTGCAGAAACTTCTTTTCATTTGTATACTACATAATGTATAGATCTGTTAAATAAAACAACTAATTAAACATGTATTGACAATAGCTGTACATATATTGTAAACATATTTCAGTAACAAAAGTCATGAGTCATATGTAATGTTGTCCAATCAGACTTGACATGTAAATAAGAATTAGCCATTTGAATATCCTTGAAACTACATTTAAAACTAATTCAGTGTTTATAGACAAATTAAATTTTTTTTTTGCTATAGTTTTGTGTGGTCTATAACCAGATGTGTCTCTGATAAACCATGATAGATATAATGCAGCCCATTTTTTTTTGTTGTAATTTTAATTTGTTTATTTAATTATTTAGTACACTATATTTATATGGATGTATATGGTATGTTATGTTCCATTATTAAATTGAAGTTTTATTTATGATTTGGTTATATACCATCTTTGGTTTGTACTAATAGTTAACAAATACTACTATAATAAAAATATAGTAGCATTATAATATTAAAGTAGATTTTTCCAATAAGAATACAACAAACAGGTTGACACATTTGGTTCCTAAATGATGAATGGTTTATGTTATGGAATTATTTAAATTATATTAAAGATCAGGGAATTTGCTGTTTTTGCTTTCAGCTGATTACTGTAATTGTCTTTCAAAAATATAGCTTGTGTTTATATGTTTTTGTACTGTTAGTTCATTACTCTAAATGTTAAACTGGTACTATGGAATAGTACATTTTGCTTAATATTAAACTTTAAAAATATGGAGCTATTTATGTGTGCAATAATGTATGTCACTTCTATTCTTATTTTATAGACAATATAAACTATGATTTGTCGATAACTATATAAGAATATTAACCTTATATTTGAATTGTGTGACATTTTTATTTATAATATACATAATGACCATACATACTTTTATTGTTAGTCCTTAATCTGGACTTGACTTATCTTACATAAATCTATAAGCAGGTAAGAGATAAGGATTATGTATTTATACTGAAACTCAAAATTACTGAGGTAATATAATAATCATTGCATGCACTGGTTATATAAATTAACAATGATTACCCTTATTGCTACAATTACAATTGACTACATGCATAAATATTTATATGATGCAAATATAATTGTCCAGTTCAGTGCTTTTTTCTTTTTGTAACTATCAACAGGTGTTAATTTAAACGTAGCATTTTCCATTATTGTTCATTGAACATTTTGCGTCTTTTTTTGACAATAAAATTATATAAAGTATACACTAATCCTGTTACAACTTTGTCCAATATTTGTAGTTTATGTACTAAGTTTACTAGTAGTAGAGTGGATATATAGCAGGGTGTTGCAGGAGACTTCCAAAATAGATTCAATTGAGAAGTAGTGTATACTGTTTTTCAGTTTGATGGAATCAATAGCTAGTAAAGTTACTGAGTTATTGAGACTTGACATCGTATCTTAGCGACGATCAGAATGTGGCGCAATCTATCATGTTTACTAACGCCACGTTGTCTGCGGATCATTTTCCATCAGGTAAACGTCCTGCTCGTCTCCTCGCTTCGTGAAGTAAAGAAGCAAGTGTCGTTTACGGCCTCTTACGTAAAACGTAATCCTCTTACTCGCATCGAAGGTAATATTTTGTCCTGCAACTCGTAAAAGTACGTTTGTCAGCGTTTACGAGTTATTTTTATAGCGGCTATGATGATGGACGCGAATATTATTTGCGGGTTCTGGGTACACTTTTTAACTAGAAAATGCCCTAGAGTTTGTTTATTTTTGATGCTCGAACTGCATGTCATAACAAATAGGTCTTTTTTTATGTTTACAGCCACTCGATTTGATACATGGCTTAAAGTACGCGATACTAGTCGGTATTATACTAACTGCACGTAAATTGAACAATTCATTGGTACAGGCCGGATTCGAACCCGGTACTACAGGAGTGGAAGGCAGGCGATCAAACCACTAGGCAATCACGACTCCCATAATAAATAGTTACGAGTTATAGAAATATTCGGTATTATCCAAAGGTCTTTGCTATGTTTATCAGATGGATGTGCCAAACTAACTATGTTCCGATTTGAAGGGTGCTGTGTGCTAAACAAATTACTGGGTTAATGAGACTTAACACCTTACGTCACAAGACGAAAAGCGCAATGTGGTGCTGTGTATAATAATATTAACCAGCGCCACGTTAAGGGCAGAGGGTATCACTTACCATCAGGTGAACTCTTTGCTTGTCTGTTCGACATATCGAATAAGAATTTAGAAAAAGATAGAAATTTTGGACCTTCAACAAATGATATTTTGAATTAGTATAATGTACCTATTATTAACTGTTTAATAATTACAATAACGCAATTTAAAATGTTCTAGTATTAGCTCGACGCTTAGTTAAATGTTGTGGTTAGCTAGTCCTTATAAATCTATTTTATACATTTATCATTTTAAATTAAACAGCTGTTGAACATGATTATCATCAGCCGATAGACTCAGTGCTGGATGTAAACCCTCCCCCAATAATGTGGAGAATTGGCCATCTCTCACCAGGCTAGATCTGCCTAGTACATATTGGTAGGGCTATTGATTATATGCCCTCCCAATCCATTTCCAGCTGGATGTTTTCGTCGGTATAATTAACAAATAGTTTATAACAACACTATATTGCATTCAACCTTTTGCAATATAAAACATTTCCTTTAATCAGTAATTTTACTAACTTCAGTGTCCTCCAAACGGTTCACATTAACCCATTTGTACCCGCTGTCCCTGAGCGCATAAAATCATGATTTTCTCAAGTGCTTTTCAAAAATTTTCTGATAAGAAGTGGCATAATTTTATATTTTTTCTGCTTGATCAGGACAGCTTGAACGAAAGGAAAAAAAATTTGTCAGTTCTTATTAAAAAAAAATTCGTGGCACAAATGGGTTGAAGTATGCAATTCCATAGTTTCCGAAGACTGGTGGTATTAATAAATCTTTGTATGCGATATAATTTTATTAAAATTATAAATTTGTTTTAGTCGACTTTTAGCTATTACACATCGAGAAAGGTTCGTGTACTGTATTTGATGCACCTTTCAAGAACTTTTATTTAATACACTTTATTTTTACGGTTACCTGGTCTTAGACTGACATTGTTACTTGCTTATCTTTCACTAAAAGCTTTAAATGTATAAACGTTTATTACTTAAAAGCAGTGTTTACTTTCTGTAGAAACAACGTAGATAATCACAGTAATTTTCATTGAGTAATGGACTCGTGAATTGTAGTGGAGGAGAATAATAAATTTGTGTGAAAGAGGAGTTGTTTAACAGTGTTGGTGTAGTTATTGTATTATTTTAAATGGTAATATTGGACCGTGGAGTTCATAGACCTTCGTGTCAGTAGTCCAATGCTGTGAGCACCACCGGCCCAGTGTGCAAGCGTCCGTTCTATTTCTGGTGCAGCCAAAACGTGACAACTAATGCGGCATTTCTCCCGATCGTCCCGCGTTACCAACAAACCACCAGCCCACTCGGTTTCCCCGCTCCGTGTTAATTTTAGTTCGTGCATGGTGTGACGTAAGCGGGGACAGTCATCTGGTGCATCGTGACTTAACACTCCTTTGCATGATTTTTTTTTTATGCAACAAACGGCAAAATTACAAATTCAAATTAATCAATTAACAGTGATGTTAGTGATGATCAATTTATCCCTGAAGGGAAAGGCAAAAGACTTAAGTCCATACAGCCAGGTCTTATTTTTGATGTAATTATCTGAAAATTTTGTTAGTTTTAAAGGCCGAAGCCACGTCTTCATTGTTCTCGATTGTAAGGCCGACGCCATGTCTTGTGTTATTGTTGTCATGTCTTATTATTCTAGGTCATAAGGCCACTTAGTCAATCCGGGGAGTACGAGACGTTTCCACTTTTCTGTTATTATTTGCTTAATCTTTTCACTATATAATCCTTGGTCTTTATTGTATCTTAATATTTTCACTTTGTGATAGAATATTATTCATTAAAACCCAAAATTTTTAGTATAATAATAAATTTTCGGCGCGAAACTACGTCCAGGACGCAGCCTCGCGCCAAAAATCCGTTCTCAGTGATGTTAGTTTTGTGTTTGACAATTGCATTTCGTTTCACGCTACAGCGTTATAAATTGCCAGCAGCAAAAAATGTAAAGTACACTGGTTTTGTGTACCCTTTTACCGGCATTAAGTTATGATGGAAATTTCCTTCATTATGCAAAGATGAGTTAACACTTGGCTTTTGTAATAGTATCAAAATTTTTTTGGGTTTTGAATAATAAAGCTCCCAAACAAAGAAGTTTTCAGGAGACTAGTGTAATGGAACTTTTTGCAATCACAGGAGTAGTTTGTCAACATATTGTATTATATTATTCTATGTTTATTATTATTTCTATTGTTATTATTTGTTTATTTTATAAGTTCTTTTCACTGTTCGTGTGCATCCTCCCGGTTTGGTCTACTTGCTAAATTTCTACCCAAAATTTGTCTGGCAGAGATCGCTGCTTAGCGATAAGACCGCCTTTTGTGAAAATCCTGATGTACTTTCTTTTTTGTTTGTAATTCTGTGATAGTGCACAATAAAGTATATTTGTATTAGTATTTGTCGTATCTGTTTTACTTATTTATGTAATTTCATATTTTTGTATATATGTTAACGAAAATGTATGTAATTCCTAAAATCAATTGATTTTGTGATACGTTAAAAGTTAATAGATAGTTGATTTTAGAAGTTTTATTTAGTAAGTTAATATGACCATATTATTATTTTACAGTATGACTGTTACCCGATTGTCTCAATAAGTGTTATAATAAAAAAATATTATTAACAACGTGTTTTATTACAGAAAG
>DWLS01003233.1:0-16206 GCA_018246255.1 Pachliopta kotzebuea | reverse complement strand
GCAGTAGTTATCTTAGTATTAAAATATTAACGATATTTTTTTTATTTATCATGTATTTAAGCAACTGCGCAAGCACGATAAGTATGGTTCGATATATTAACAGAGTTCCAGTAATATCCTCGGTTGCTATGAAGCCGATATTATTTATCGCTCGCTAATGAAGGCAAAGCGACTCGAATGATATTTTAAAATTCTATAAACAGTATTGATGTTTCGCCTATAACGAGTTTCTAACTGCGGAAGTTTACAAAACACTGCATCGTTATTATAATACCCTCACTGCAGATGCTATGCTGCACTATTGCGGTGCACGGTCGGAAGTGGCGGAGAGAAATGTAATTAAGCCGTTTTTATGTGCGGGCACGGTGAAGGGTGTGCGGAGACTTTATGAGCGATACATAGTGCTTCGACTTGAAAAAATATCGACACTTAAAATATTTATTTTTAAAATAAAAAATTTACTGCATATAACTGCACCCAATGGAAACTGCGCCTGGTTATGATTCTCCGTATTGAGAGAGCTGTGTAGAAGTGAAACAGATACATCTTTTGATACTTAAAAAGTCATAATTAGGCTACATAGATAGAAATCAAAAGAAAAGTAAAAGAGTTAATATATGAATAGTTAATAAATGTGCAGAATTTGGTTTACCTGTTTGATTCATGGCAAAAAATGAAATCTATATATAATTGTTTTTGATTTGTATTCTTTGTTTGATGATTTATTTTAATCTCACTTTGTCATTTATTAAAAGGTTTTTTCTTGGGTAGCTAATTGATTTTACTAGGTTTCTATTGAAGGAAACCTGGATAAGAATGGCAATTATTATTTCTGCTGACAGAGACTATTGTGCAAATATCACTTTTTGAAGGGCGTTATATATCCTCCTACCATCAGATGAATGTTTAGCATCGTCATATAGATGTAAAAAGAAAAGTTCCAGTCAAAAATCCCGCCCTGCCGGTTCCCTGTAGAAAAATAAATTTATTGCGCATTAACGGCCTATTCACTAGCAAGTAATTTCCGCCGCAAGAAAAATTTCCCCCGGCGCGAGTCCATTTCACGCAGATATTTCATATTTTTTCTCTCACAATTTTCCGGTTTTATTAACTACATTGTTAAAATCAGTACTTATGTTTCATCAACGTAGTTTTATTAAAGATAATTACATTTTATTATTTATTCACATTACTCTATAAATATAGTTGCATGTTTTTATGTATTACGCTGTTAGATTTCAACTCAGTTTGCTCTCATATAACGAGTATAACTAGTATGTATTAAAATAATCTATAATGGTGATAGAGAATGCCTTGTGGCATTATGTCCGCCTTTTTGTTGACTGTGTCTCTCTTGTACATAATGTTTTTCCTTTTGTTGTTATTATACAAATAAAGTGTAAATAAATAAATAATAGACAGCACTGACCCAACACTAACGCTAGTAGACAGTTTAAGTTGTAAAATTTCTAAAACAATTTTTATGTCCTATTTCGCGGAATATTACAACTTTTCTAGTTCTTTTTAAGGTTCATTTTGTTACATTTCTCGCAATATTCAACTGATTTTTTTCCATTTCGAAAGAGCATTTAATTGATGGTCTTATTTCTTTTTTTGGAAAATCAAAAAGGAGGCCGTACTGTAAAGCAGTTTCTTTGAAAATTAAGGTCTAATAAATAAAGTAATCAATTTATGCTCTATTCCACAACCCAGCTATATTGTAATAAAGTATGCTGGTAATGCTAATTTTTCTATGAAAATTGTGAGATTGCTGGTAGTCTGTGTTGCCGGAAACCGTCTAAATAAGTACCACCGCAGGTTCTATTGCAGTCGAAAAACAGTACTGTACATACATTATTATGTTCTGATTTGAAGGGTTTTATAAGCTAGTAAAATTACTGGGACAAGGAAACCTAACACATTATGTCTCAAATTGACGAGAGTATTGTGGAGCAGTGTATACCATATTAAGCAGCACCACGTTGTTATGGACAAGAGTATCACTTAACATCAAGTGAATGCTTGGTCGTCTCGTCGCCTAGTCGAATAAAAAAAAAAGAATGTAAATGATTTATGTAAGTACTTAACTGTAATTATTAAGCTGCTATCATAAGTTTGAATCACCTGGACGAAGTTTTCTCAATGGCGTCGATATAAGCAATAAAGCTCGTACTCATTATAAGTTTGAATAACTGGTATTACGTTATTCCGTTGCGCAATTAAAATGCCTTCCCAATCAGCGAGGCAACCTAGTTTTGAGGGGTCCATCAGGTCTGGTCGTCGTTCGACTCCCCACCGGTAATAGGCTCTCGCGGGATATAAAATCGGCGATAAATTACGTTTGGAGCGCTCGCTGCCGTGAAGACAGCGATATTGGTGCGGTAATTTGTGGAGCACTTCTAACGACCGCTCGTGCTCCGACTTATGAAAATGGAGCATGATTTTTTCACTTTTAAAATAACCGTTTCATTTCCGTCAAATGTTTTTACGGCACAACACCGAGAAAGATTCTCTTACAGTAACATACAAGCTCTTAACAATGATGCGTTTGTGACATTATAAACACTAGAAGATGACTATTTTGTTATCTCTGTATACTACTTAGCTACATCACCCATCAAAATTAATATAAGAACTAATGCAGTAATGTTTCCAACATATAAGTATCCAGTAGACGAGTACTAAGTGATGCGGTAGTCTCAGTCCATCAGGAGCAATTTAATGTGTTTCGTGTTAAAGGAAACAGTTTCGTGAAGCTCTGTTTGAATGGCTTCGTGAATATGTCTGTCAGTGTGGCCCCTGACAATAATGGCATAGCTGTAACCGGTGACCTTTGTTCGTTTGTGGTACAAGGTCGTATGTAAACAGCACGGCAGAACCATCACTGTCGCATTGCCACTCAACGTCTGCTTTTGAATTGCAAATAGCCACTGCTGTATCTCCGGCCGCCCTGCACGCGACTCCGTGATATCGCGCTCCTCGCCTCGATACCTTTTCCTTATTTAGAGCTGGTGTTCTTCTTTATTGCTTGCCTGGTTCTCTGTTGCTTATTTGGTATTCAAGTTTTTCTTCAAACCAGAGTTTCCTCCAAACCTGCGGTTTCTCCGAAATTGGACCGATGTCGGTGTTATGATTACAATCTAACCCAATTTATATATAATAAATAAGTTTAAAGAATGCAGTTTCGTGATAAAGAATATTAAAATAACGATATATTTAAACGAAATTATGTGTTTTTTCAACTGACTGCAATGTTTGGTAATAAAACTACTTTGAAACTATATCTAGATATGTTTCTTAGCGATGTAAGTACATAATTTACGACAGGGTTTCGACAGATTACGTGTGATACTTTAACAAGTACCATAGTCGATGTCTATGAACAGAAATAATGTTAATGTAAATGGTGAATGCTTTTCTATTTCACATTCCTTTTGTCCCTTAGGTTTTTGCTTTTCTTTCCATGTTTATTTCTGCCAGAAAATCAAATTCAGTAGGAGTCCATTGCCTTTTTGAAACATTTTAATGCCCAGCACACCTTTTGAACTATTTGAATGATACCGAAGATGGCGAATAATGGTCATCCAGAAAAGTGGCTATCTGAATAGATAAGTTAAAAAATCTTGTATCTGTATTCCGCCAAGCTCCGCCACGCATGTGGTTCCTTTTTTTATTTAAGGTTTTTTTCTAGGAGTCTCAGCCGCCATAATTTTCCTTATGTTTAATTTTTAACATGAATCGGTAATTAGGCACTCGTTACTCTTTCTCTCTTCTTCTTCCCCCTCTCGCAGTATTCCTCTCTTGAGCAAAACGATTCTACAAATATGAATGCTTGTCGATACTTTTTTCACCACATCTACATAATTTAATTTCCTCATACTCCGCCATTTTGATTACACGTGTTTCATTGCTTCGAGAAATTCGGATCTGTTTTAAATTTTGATGTTGTACGGACTTTTATCTAGAAGATTTTTCTGTTGCATGAATTAATATATTACACGATTTTTGGATTTTATTTGATGTGTATTTTAAAAAAAGAGGTTTAAATTTATTGAACTCTTCGGTAGCTTCAATTTTAAGGCTTTTGGGGACAGAAATTAAAATGTTTTTTTGGAGCAATGTCTTTACAAACGTAGTTTTGTATACAAAACATTATTTAATAAAGAGTTTTATCAGTTTTTTTATTTAGAATTTTTTTTAATATTATTTCATCAAATTAACGGAAATTGACGAAGCGAGTTTTCAATCTCAACTAATTCTGTGTAACTGAGTTATAAAAAAGGCTTCTTTATATTTTAATAGATTTATTTTGTTTTACATACAGTATATATAACAACATCACAAAACGAATGCAGTTTTTTAATCGTTCATTTATCTATCGGATAAGGTTCATTGTTCGTCCTACTTTTTTATCAGAGGTTAATGGGGTTACAGTTCCCGTTGTGTATAAATCTTGACTTTATCTACTTCATCAATCACCAGGAAATTCTTTTATCTAAAATTTATATATTGATATTCATTAGTATATTTATAAATACATACCTTTTTTCCTTTAAATACATATTTTTATTTTCGAATATCTGAAGAGACTGGAAGAGAAGTGATGCGCTTGCCCCTAACATGATGATGCTACCTAAGGTGGTATACAAACCACATTGTGCTATTTGTCTTAACTTCTTTATGTCCACTGCTGGACATGGAAACGACCATATTACAAGTCATTAAGGATAGAACTGTTAATAAGAGATGATTTGACAGTCGTAAGTTAAAATTAGTAGTTTGAACTCTTAGTTACTCCTTACTGCCTTACTAATATTATAGAAAAACTGTGTTCGGTTTAATTTTGTTTTTACTTCAAGTTGATAGTTGAAAGTTAACTTGTTTCCTGTAGAGTAATATCGAATTTCCGACGGAGAGCAATAAATGGGAGTGTTTGATGTATACGGTCAACACAAACAATCCACGTTGCCCCAGATTAAATATTTGCGCGGCTCCCTTTGCCGGTCGAAGCTCTGTATTATTGCGACAAGAATAACAATCTTCTTTTGCGTATTATCGAGTATATCTGAACCAAAACTTATCCTCGAAAATACTTCCTACCTTCTTGTGATAGTTACGTAGGTTTTCATCTTTAATGTATAAGAATGGGGTAAGAGATCTTACTGAAGCTACTCTGACTCAGTCGCTTCGCATAATAATAAACAATTATATAAGGCTGTACAAGTTATAATTGTCATTTATCATCTTGACCTTTAGATTTCCATTTTCCATTTTCATTTACTGGATAAAGGTCTTCGGTCTCCTGCGGTTTCTAGCTTTTATTAACCGATAACTTATTATAATCGCTTTTAATCACAAATATCAAGCTATTTTTAACTTATGGAGGTATATCAAAAATCCTTGAATATGGGTAATCCTTGATAATAACTATGTATATATATCGATAAGTGATAATGTTAACTCGGCCTTGAAAAATGCAGATAAAAGATTTAAAAAATATATCATTACCTAATATAACGGATAATAACTGATTGACGCGGTTATAATACTTTTCCCATGATCACCACTAAATTAAATCTAAATATATTTGATATAATGAAAATGCCAATTTTATGGTACATAGGTTCTCATTTTAAAGTCAATAAGTTATTTTCTAACTTGGGAGTTTATAAACGACATTAAAATGAAATTTCTACAGATATTAAGGATAAATAAATGTAAAATGATAAAAACCTAAACTGATTTTTTTTACTGTTGAGTAGTGATGTTATTTTTATCGGGTTTTTACTATTAAACTATTTTGTGTATCAATGTTGTGATTGCTAGTGTCCTTGGAGATATACTAAAACAAACATTGTATTCGTATAAACCTTTTATATAATATATATAAATGAGGTAAATTAATTGTTTATCAACTATTGAATACTTTTGTCGGTAATTATTGTGATATCAACGCAAGACGGCAGTGACCTCGTATGCCGCAGCACTTCTGGAGTACAGAGGGTCTATATCTTTTCTCGTGCTTAGGGAGTGCTGCGAGCATAGATACTGGGGCTTTCTCAATAAATACTAACGTCATCATCATTATTAAATGCCTGGTTCAAAACGTTAAAGTTATTTCATCTGGTGAAGGAAATGTGGACCTTCATAAACAAAAACATACCCACTGTAACCGGCAAGAGGTAACAATCATCGGGCAGGATATATGATTGCATATTTTTTTTGATCGTATGACATTCACATCATCGCGATTATTTAATCATAAGTTTTGTAGTGCACCAATAACATTTTTTTTTTCGTTGCCTTATTGTGTAACTGCATTCTGACTAATAATAACTATTAAGTCACACGGATACAAAAGTTAAATCGATGTAAAATATTATCATCATTATAATCTTTCGCTGAAACATATAAAAAATTAAAAATAATAATGCAGAAGTAAACACACATAAGTAGAGATTGTAAAAAGAACTGTTTATAACTGGAAACGAAATAACGAAAACAAAACTATAAATGATTTTTAGTAATAGTTAGTACTAATATAGTATATAGTTACTAGTAATAGTTAACAGCATACGCGAGTCTTAAGCAAAATAAATGATGTTCTGTACTACCTAACAATATCCCCCGCGATATTCAAAATAAATTAAAGACGATTAAAATAATCTAGAGATAGATTTATCACAAGTTTCCGCTCGATATTGATATCAAATATTTTAGTATGTTATATAATGTCATGATATTTATCTATATCAGCAATCGTAATAGAAAAATAAGTCCTAATTCGATGACGTCGGAATGAAAGCTAAACGGGTGAATTGTCTCATTTGTCGTATACAACTCGACACATCCTCTACGTGTCTCGGGAATAAAACGTATAATCGGAAGTATGCCGGAGGCGTATGCTATTATTCTTTCTCTTTTTTGCAGTAACAAACGATTTGAAAGAAAGAAGTTTATGCTTTCTTTTCCTTAGTTCAGTCTGTTTTTTTAATTGAGAGCAATTCTGTTGCAGCTTTGTTAAGCCTGTTCTATGTACAAATTAAACTAATACAGAAGATCTTCTACATACTACATATAAAAAATGGTTGACTGTAATGCAATTTGAATGAAATTTTGAAAAAATTATATCTTAAAAAATTGACAACGTTTTTATTATCTACAAATGGATATGCTAAAAAATAAAAATTCAAACACCAAGCATACCACTAAAAGATTTAAATACATGGCGAGTTCAGTTTGCGAAGCTCGGACTGTGAAATATAACTAAAGAACTGGAGTTACATCTATCGCCTCACTCCCGCCATTAACGTGGCTGCTGCAAGTAATATAATTAATTAACAACAAAATAAACATCATAGAATCGCGTAAATACTAGATATTCTATAATATGATGCAGAAGTGTTTGTCCGGATCCTTGTCGTATCTCGCTAAGAGATGGCGCTGTACGGTATTAACTTCTGGACAGTTTATCCGATCTATACATGAAATTTATCAATTTTCTTACGTCTTTACTCATTTTTATAAACAGACAATGTAATTACAGAATATTTATAAAAAAATATTGTTATATTAGACCAAAAAATCTAAAAATTAAAAAAAAATGTTCAAAAATATTAGATTAAATCGGTGTAGTTAATAATTAATTTTTTATTACTTTTCTTTTTCCTATAGTATACTTCTATATTTTTTATTACTTTCGTATAAGCGCTTTAATTAAGAAAAAACCTATTATTTTTACCTTACAAATAGATATTTAGATTCATTATTTATGTATGTTAATAATTAGCAGATACCTGAAATGTAATAAAAGTTGTTGAAAATATTACACCCACAAATCTTACACAAAATCACGTCATGTTATAATAGCGTAACTGATAGCTTCAAATCTGAAAACAAATGGTATGATAAGATTAGAAAAATATTATTGACAGACATTGACATTAATTGAATTTCAGTTTTAGAATACTTAGCAAACGATTAATAATTGGCATAATTTTATTGGCCATCAAACGGTTTAGAGGCTCAGTAGGATAAGCGGTATAATACTGCCGCGGTTAGGCCGCGGAGGCAAAAGCTTCTCTGTAAGCAGCGCTTTCCTCGAAAAATAATGTTGTGTCGTAGAATCCTACACTAGGGACGATGAATATAATAGATTCTTAACTAAAGTAAAGATTAAAAGCTAAATAGGAAGGTGCACTGTAAAATGTAATCCATAAAGCGGCGATAACCGTAGGACGTTTTAGTCAACATAAGTTTGCCACCACCGATCCTTACCGTCCAAGAACAAATAAGGCAAACGGATTGTCCCACCAAAAACAAATAAAAAAAGATCATAGTCACTTTGTTGAAAATATTATGTATCCTTTGATACATAATATTTTTTTTTACGAAGGGACGAGTCGAGCAAGGCGTTCACCTAACGGTAAGTGGTACGCTCATAACAACGTATCGCTGGTTTAGATGGTATACAGTACCATATTGTACACGTCGCCCGGAGACAAAAGGTTACCCCAGTAATTTCACTAGTATACAATACCTTCATACTAAAACACAGTAATATTTGCATACTACTGTTTGGCGGTAGCAATAAGAGCTGCGGTGGTGCAATAGCTAGTAATTAAACTAAATTCTGCAGTCTGCAAACTGACAAACAATTTGCACATTAAAACTTGAGGAAGCAGCGATTTGAGGGTACTTATTTACCTTTGTGATTTCCAATGAAATATATTTTCTATAAGTAAATCCAAGTTGTCAGTTTGGATACGAGAGTCAAAAGACGGGCCGCGTTTAAAAAACTTCCCAAGGTCTTTTCCTTCAAAATCCTTCAGTGCCTGAAGACTAATCTTCGAACAGTGCGTATTGTTAATGATGACCTGCGGCTCCGAAACTTGGTCATTAATTATGAGCCTCAAAAAAAGCTCCCAGTAACGCAGTGATGCAAGCCATGGAGAAGGCGATGCTCTGAGCTTCTTTGCGTGACTAAATAACAAATGAGTAGATTCGCAGATCTGAGGTTACGGACTTAGCACTACGCGTCGCGGAGCTGAACTGGCAATGGGCAGAGCACATAATTCGCATAACCGATGGACGTTGGAGACTAAAAGTGCTGGAATGGAGACCTTGCACTGGAACATCCAGCGTTGGTAAACCTCCTACTAGGTGGACAAATGACATAAAAAGAGTCGCTGGGAGTCACTGGACCCAAACATCACAAGACCGTTATTTGAGGAATACATTACAAGAGACGTATGACTAGGTCGGTTGAAATTATTCTGATATTGAAACTCCTTTTAAAACATTGAGAAAGGTTAAACACATACAAGTATTTACCAAATTTCACGAATTTTCAGATGAAGATAACGTTATGGATTAAACTTAGCGGTACGCAAAAGTTTAGACAGATAACAAGGGATAGCATCTGAAATTATTCATGCAAAAAAATACTAGAACTATGGTATAAAATAACATCCAGGTATAAAGTCTAAAGAGGTCAAAGTCATTCAATGTTGTTTGCTTAGGTATGTGGATGAATTGCCACGGACGGAATATTATTCATGTGTGTTTGAGCTGTTGAGTTTTGGTCTCCTGGGACAAACTGATAAACCACGCGTATTCTTACAAATGGATCTAGAATTATGACCTTGTCCCATCTTCCACACCATTCTATGGTTTGCAGCACTCATAATTTTAAATAACCTCTCCAAGCAATATTCAGCACACAGCATGTCCATATACTTAAGTGGTTAATTTTGAACCCTTTTGTACCTTTTGTTTATTCAATATTTGTATGTATAATTTTAAGTATTGACTATATAATAAGTATCAACTTACACGAAATAAGACATAACTTTAAAGAAATCATGATATGTTTTTTTTATATTTAATGCGTTTCTAAGTATATTCTATTGTTATGAGTAACATTGTTTCAAGGCAATTATTAAATTACTAATATAAATCTGCGAGATGGGTTTTGAAACACTCATTCCATATCACGAAAGTAATGGCGTTTTAATACATGGGTATTAAAAATGATCTATGTTTGTATTTCAGGTGGTGATACAAAGAACGGGAGCAGCAACGGCATGCGTGTGCTGGTTGCAACGCTGGCCGCGCTTGTGGCGCGCGTGATAGCCGGCCCGCATGAACATCGTGCCCGGCACCATGCGCCTGATCACCCTGTGCATTTTCCTGTCCCCGCCCCACCTCAGCCATATAGAGGGCACGGCGAGGCCGTTCGGTATAATCCTGAATTAGACACCATACTACCTCGGCTTGATGAACACGAAACCTCATCGAAAAGGGCCAAATTTGAAGAAGCGGAATCATCTTCAAAACGTGCAAGATATGACGAAAGGTTCTACTCTAATCACGAACGAGCTGAAGAGCTGATGGCGGATGAGCCACAACTAGGTCCTGAAGAGGAAGATCCTTTAATCGTGCGAACAAGAAAGGGAAAAGTTAGAGGTATAACACTTACCGCAGCGACAGGGAAACAAGTGGATGCCTGGTTTGGCATACCATACGCGCAAAAACCACTAGGAGACTTAAGATTCCGACACCCGAGACCCGTTGAGAGTTGGGGTGATGAAATATTAAACACAACGACACTGCCACATTCATGCGTCCAAATTGTAGATACAGTGTTTGGAGATTTTCCTGGTGCAATGATGTGGAATCCCAACACAGATATGCAGGAAGACTGCCTCTATATTAATATAGTAACACCCAGACCTCGTCCGAAAAATGCTGCGGTCATGCTTTGGGTATTCGGTGGTGGATTTTACTCCGGAACAGCTACTTTAGATGTTTACGATCCTAAAATACTTGTGTCAGAAGAAAAAATTGTTTACGTTTCGATGCAATACAGAGTTGCATCGCTGGGTTTCTTGTTTTTTGATACACCTGATGTCCCGGGCAATGCCGGATTATTTGATCAGATAATGGCTTTACAGTGGGTTAAAGATAATATTGGTTATTTTGGAGGGAATCCCCATAACATAACACTTTTTGGTGAATCAGCGGGTGCGGTATCGGTATCACTGCATTTATTATCTCCTCTATCCAGAAACCTCTTTTCGCAAGCTATTATGCAGTCAGGGGCAGCTACTGCTCCATGGGCAATAATATCAAGAGAAGAAAGTATTTTACGTGGTATACGTTTAGCAGAAGCAGTTCATTGTCCGAATTCTAGAACTGATATAGGACCAATGATTGATTGTTTAAGAAAAAAAAGCGCAGACGAACTTGTTAATAATGAATGGGGTACTTTGGGCATCTGTGAATTTCCTTTCGTTCCAATAATCGATGGATCCTTTTTAGATGAGATGCCTATAAGGTCGTTGATACATCAGAATTTTAAAAAGACTAACATTCTAATGGGATCGAATACTGAAGAAGGTTACTATTTCATTTTGTATTACCTTACAGAGCTGTTTCCTAAGGAAGAGAACGTAGGTATTACAAGGGAACAGTATTTACAAGCTGTCCGAGAATTAAACCCTTACGTGAATGATGTAGGGAGGCAAGCGATTGTGTTCGAATACACTGATTGGTTGAATCCCGAGGATCCCGTAAAAAATCGCAATGCTCTAGATAAAATGGTTGGGGATTATCACTTTACTTGTGGCGTTAATGAATTCGCTCATCGATATGCGGAAACGGGAAACAAAGTCTATACTTATTATTACAAACATCGCAGTAAGAACAATCCATGGCCATCTTGGACGGGAGTGATGCATGCAGATGAAATCAATTATGTCTTCGGCGAACCTTTGAACCCAGGAAAGAACTATTCACCGGAAGAAGTAGACTTTAGTAAACGATTAATGAGATATTGGGCAAACTTTGCTAGAACAGGGTATGTTTATTTTTTATAGTTTCACATATGAACATAACATAAGGTTCATGTTTTTATTTCAATATGTATTCGAACGAAACACGTGAGGAACTTAGACTAAATATGTATGTACGATTCATAACAGATGGATTTAATGAAAATATCACAATTATTAATTAATATTTGAATAATTACTTTCTTATTACAGGAACCCATCGATGAATCCGAATGGAGATGTTACGAAGGTCCACTGGCCGCAACACACAGCATCGGGCAGGGAATATCTGTCTCTGGCTGTAAACTCCAGCGCGATAGGTCATGGTCTGCGTGTGAAACAGTGCGCATTTTGGCAGAAATACTTACCACAACTGATGGCTGCCACCAGTAAGTTTAAAAATTATAACTTTATTCTTTAACTCCAACAGCTGGATAGTCTTGCAGCACTCATACTATCGAGTAATTCATCATAATCAGCCGACAAACTTCCATTGCTGGCATAAACCTTGCCCTAAGATCTCGAGCCGATCGTGTGATTAGTGGACACAAATATTAATTCGATGTATTTCATTGTTTTTACACTAAAACTACAAAAAATACAATTAGTTTAATACATTTTTGTTTAAACAGCATATTTTTTAAAGTAGTATTTTTTAAATCAAGGTTTAAATATTTCGAGAAATTTACGTATACAATTTTTAATTACCGACCACATGTTAAAAGTCGTGATATCCATTCATTAAACAATAATCAAGACGTTGTTGTTTCTTTATATATCTGTATATATATAAGTATAATATAACTATTATAAATAAAGTAGCAGTTATTAAATACCTTAATATTTCTATTACCTACGTACACACTGCAGGTGTTTCGATAACAAAGAAACGTATTTTTTCATGCAGGTGCTTGATAACAATTGTGATAATTTTAACCAAATACATATCAGTATTGAACTGATAATATACATAGATTTTTATGAATATATTGTAGTCATCAATAAAAAAAAAAAATTTAATATTATCTATCACAACTTTCCTGTTTGCTATACGAAAATTTCTCATTTTGTTTTCTGTTTATAATATATTTATATGTTTTATGAATATCATTCAATTTCATTAGGAAATTAGAGTGAAAATTAAAATAGTAAACTGCTAAAAGTTATATTAGTTACGTTCCATTATTTTAATAACATTCAGAAATCAACATAAAGAGGCTTTTATTACTAAGAGGTAACAATAGAACGAGAAAATTAGAAAACTTTGACTAACTCGATATAGTACATTAAGGGCAAAAGAGCGATTTTTCGACCAGATATAAGTCATATTAAGACTTAATATTTAGACTGACCCGAGTCATCAGTGAGGTCGTTCCAGAACAAGCACAAACTTCAGTAATGAACCTTACAATACAGAAGAGAGAGAGAGCGATACAAACATGCATGTTAATAAGAAGTAGAATCGTTTTAATAGTTTTCTCAATTTAATAAATGTCATACTCATTACACTATCGAAGAATTTAGTCGGCAGATCTTGGGCTCATCCCATGAAGAGCCTTCCAATAAATATGTATTTCTTAATCATTTTTTATGTTGTTGCAGGTAAACCCGAGGCCCCCAAAAACTGCACAAATGCAGCAAAAACATTGAGGATTTCGTTGGGTGCGATCGGCTTTAGTTTAGTCGCCTTTATTAACATACAGTCGGTGTTTTTGAAAATAATCTGTGGCAATTAGATAAAAAATTTACGACTATCAATTATAATTTGAAGGCTTCATTTGTTAGGCTATTTAATACTATACGTTTTTATATTACATTATTGTTTATTTAGGTCTTATGAATTATTTCTTAACTTATTTTTATATATAATGTTTATAGATTTCTGAATGTTTTAATTATAAGCCACCTGAAGTGTTAAATTGCGCTATAGTACATATATACTGAACAGTAAATAATCTGCTAGAGGAGACTTGATATTAAGTTCCATAATTAATATGTAAGTGATGTATAATTATTGTTTATGAACTAATGTTAAAATCTACTTTAAATGGGAGTGATGCCTCCAACAACATATCACTTGTTAATAATAAATTATAGAGTTATGTAGACGTAATTTTGTCATAGTTATTAAGATCTCTACATATCTTTGAGAGAAATGTTCGTGAATGCATCTGTGTTGGGAAATAATCAAAGAACGTCTTAAAATAAATGAATATGTTATAGAATGAGTAATTTTTGGGTTTCTGAATATTATTGAAACGATGCGAAAGTCGGAATTTGGAGGGGATGATAAATAAACTGTTAGCTTTAATGCGCCTCTATTGCAATACATATCACGCAAGGCATAGAAATGTTTAAGTTCATTCTAGCCTTAGGGATTAAGATAATATAATAAGCTAGGCCATTTCACAACTTTGTAGTGGACCAATATTAGAAAGTTGTACGTTATATACGGTTTGAAATTAATGAGTTGGTAATGAAAAGAGAGTTTGCAGATTAACGAAATAAATAACGACCTTAAATTTGATACAGCCACAAAGTAACGAAACGGCTAAAAATATTATAGTTGAGGTTCACTAGAGGTTGAAAGACACGCTGCGACACAGGAAAGGAAGAGTTAAGCAAATATTTAACTCTGCTATCGAAGACAATCAAAATAATACAAAATATTTTCCTCTCAAGTATTGTACAGTGCGTAGTATACCGAATATATTAGTGCGTACCGATTAGTAACTTATTATTTAGGATCGATACAACTAGTATAGTGATGGTAGTGCCCAACGGTTCAGCTTTCAAATATTGGTATATGGAAACAGTTACTTATATAATGATCCTTATAATTCGTTCAGTATTTAAGATGCAAATAACTAGTACAATATGCTAAGTTTAAACAAATATCGATACGTTACCGACAATCTACAATTGTTTAGATTGTTTATATGTAATATGAGTATATGTATTAGGTGCTCGATGTTCTTTTGCTTTACTTTTTAATATCTTTATAAAACTAATGTCAGGCCGATAGGGTGCCTATATGTTAATGTGTAACGAAATCATAACCTGTTGTGGAAGACGATACCTTATGAGATGTAGTAAATAATAAATGTAATTTTGATGTAGATCTATTTCATGCTTTCGTTAATTCTAATATTTAAGTAGGTGACGTACACACTGAATGGGGTGTTTGTGAAATGTAAAACTCTTTGGCTGATGTTAGTGGATGTTGAGCGGTGGCGGTGTTCAATATGTTACATTCATGTTCGACATTTAACGGACTACGCTTATTTTTAACCTGCGTATTCAAACCTATAGAGTGCCTCTTGTTCACTTTTATATATATTGTAATACCACTTTAATATAGGCGATATTGGTAGACGTAGCGACGCGGTATTTGTGTATTTGCACTGATTCTGTTTGTTATCTTACGTTGGATTTCGGAAGGAAAATGTTGTAGTGCCAAAATATGAAGTGTTCAGAAAAATGGATTTATATTTTTAATTACTACATATGTGTATATATATTTTTGTCAGATGGTTTTATGATAATCATTAAATTGTATTTCTAATGTTTTGTGAAGATTGTCTTAGTCGTTATTGTTTAATTGTCAGTCAACTATAATTAACTGTTATTGCAGAATTGTATCCAAATTTATGTTTAAAAATATTAAAATAGATAATTTAGGGTTTATCTTGGTTTTCAGGTTTAAATTATATAAATTGTATAAATTAATCATAACTATTAAATACTGACGTACATAATATTTTATTTAAAATGTATCTATGAGATTGAAATGACGGACTACGGAAATTAAAAAATGTTAAATGTTATCAAATAATGCAGTGATATGTAAATGAAATTTTGGCGATAAGAATCGAGGATATTTAATGATTTTAATGCACTTTAACATTTTTGCTTTGTACTTGCTTAAAAGCGACTTGACACTATTGGCCTAAAAATCTAAAACTATTCGGAAGTTCGAATTAAGGCCTATACGCTTATATTGCAAAATGATTTCTGTCAAATTATCTTTTTAAAATTTTACTAGTGAATATATTTAATGTTATAAATAAAAATTAGTGCTATGATTGCATTATTGAATGTTTGCAAAGTTTGTGTTAAATTATGAAATAAATGCTTATATATAATAAAAGTGTTTTATTAGATAGTGCAGTTAAAAATAGATGTTTTTATTGGTTTTAGAAAGGTTTGAGAGGCGTTAAAGCTTGTTAAATTATTGAATTAATGTTAGGCAATAATCACAATGTGGTGTTGTGTATACATTCTACCTTGTCACTTAACGTGGAATATATCTTGCCTAATACCTTATCATACTAAAAAAAAAACCTTGCCATGAAACAAAGAAAAGATTTAA
>DWLS01003232.1:0-16207 GCA_018246255.1 Pachliopta kotzebuea | reverse complement strand
TGAGTAAAGCAAAGAGCTCAGCTTGGAAGACAGTACAAAACGCTCCTAGTTTAAATTTTCTACTGCGTTATAGGTAGGTTTGTCACTTACCTGGTGGTAAACGTCTCGTCGCCTCATTGAATAAAAATAAATTAATCAAACAACGTGTAAGATAGAACAAATAATTTATTAAAATAAAATCCGATTACGACGTTGGGAAGAAAGGACTTCTTCATCCTGTAAATTGTATTTAGTACTAATCATGTCACATTTATTAGGAGTAAGATTATCATCACTATCATAAAATAAGTATAGTAAGTTGAGTAATATAGTAAATATATGGTAATAAAAATGAAACCTACATCATCTACTGAGTCAGAACATTAATATAAGAAATCATGGTTATAAAGGGAAAACCTTTTTTTGCATTATTATCATGCAATATTTCTATTGATATTATTTACATTTATTTAACAGATTTTCCATGAAATCATCAGTTTAAAATGGAGCAGGGGTATCAATTTGACAGTGTAACATATTTACATTTAAATTACCGATCCGATACTAATACTCAAATGTGACACAGGAAACTTAACCCAAAACTTATGCTTTCACTTACTTCCCCGATAACAGTTAAACCGGCACCGAATTAAACAAGAAAAACCAACCTTAATGGACGATTCGTTGCTATAAATTTTACATAATCACAAGTCTAATTTATGTGATTGTTTTGTATTGTATTTATCCTTACAATAATGTTACCTAAATATTTCTTTTCAACAAATTCACTTTCATCGGTGCGGTGCGAAATAGAGTGACTTTCAAGATTTTTTTTATTCTTATTAATCTTATCTATTTTTTATAAAAAAATAAATGGAAATTATTAAATAAATTGTGCCATTTTCACTGCACGCTCATGAAACGATCGAATGGCTCTTATGAATTTGACCAGAATCTTTAAAGCGATTATGATTTACACATAACACTTTATTTTACAGCAATCGTTAAATTACGTAATGTACCTCTTCGGCAGTGTGATAGACACAAGCTTATGTAAATTTTAAAGCTAAAACAATGATACAAAGCATAGTTAACGATATAAGGATAAGTCTTAAACTTTTTACGCAACTTTGGCCATTTCAATCAAACACTGTATGAAAACGCGTCTAAAAAGAAGATAAGTCGTAACTTCGACAAGAAAACATCTAAATATCTTTCACACTATTTAAATAGCAAATTCATCAAATCCAATTATTATTGCCCGAAATCCCTTTAGAATTTTACTTTCGACAACATTTTTTTTATATATAAAAATACGACTTACAAATATTTATATAACTTTAAAACTTTTTTTTAAGACATTTGCTTTGTAAATTTTCCTTACAATCATCTATGATTATACAGTTAAATCTATTATTTTTGTATCTAGGTACTTTATTATATACTTTTGGTATCGATATCTTATTTCGCCGTGAATATGAGCATTTAAATCAGTACTATTTTATTGTCGCTTATAGATTTTGAGGATTTAGATTTTTTTATTAAATTTAGTTTCATAAGCAGTTCAACATCTTTTATTTCAATTATTTTATCAAGGGATTTAGAACTATGTATTTTTTAGTTTGACAATGTGAAAAGTGTATGAAGTTGGTTTTGTTACCGCATCTCGTAATGTATTAAAGATGAAAATGTTTTCACAAGAATCAGATAAAAAGACTTGTAACTGTCTGGTATTATACATACCCAAGTATAAATATTATTAGTATATATGTGTATGTATATATACGTAATAAAACATTCCGATCATATCTCCCCAGGTTGTCTTATTTTGATTAAAATTTAAATGCATATTATACCATCAACAATTTTACTGTTAAAGATTAACGATTTACTGTTAAATAATTTTTTTCCTTTTCGAGTCAATTGCAATAGATTAACGCACCTAAGTTCGCAGACCAGTTGTGAATTCTATTAATAAATAACAAACATTTGTGCGTCTTATATAGCTTACATTAAATCTTCATTATTAAACCTGTAATATACACATCGGAAGTGAAACCGGATGAGTAAAGCAAAGTTGTGACCTTCGTGATCACAATAAGGGCTTGCTTGTATCAATCAACTATTATTCTCTAGTGTCATTCTCATGAGCGAAGCAAAATTTTAGGAGCGTAGAAAACTATTGTGAATTTATTTCAAAGATGATTTAGCATTGTAAATATATTCTTTTATATTATGCAGTATCACTGAGAAAGTATTTAACATAAGCGGCTACAGTTCTTGTTAAGGAGCAAACGTAAATTGTATAACAAACAGGATTCTAAATAATACGAAAGGGATAAAGAAATAAAACTAGTGAATAAAACACAAATATTATTACGCAAATAAAAATAGGACAAAAAAACATCAATACACAAGAAAAAATATTTAAGATGACCTGCATTTGAGTTGAAAATAGTTGCCTAAAAGAGTTTCTATAAATTTTAATAATATAACAATTAAAAAAAGTAAAATAAATTATACACTTAACATAGTGCGATGAGTACAGCCATGCTTAAATTGTAGTGGTATTAATAGGGTAATGATTATATAGGAGAAATTTAAATACTAAAATCTGCTATGGTGTGCGCATTCCGCCTGCTCCGGGTTCAGATAAAATGCAACCGTGTGCTCGTAATCTAACAAAAACCAAAAAAAAAATAAAAATATAGCAAACTTACCTTAAATTCCTTAATTATTCAATAAAATTACACAATGTGATAGTAATGCAGGATACGGAATACGACTAGATATTGAGCGGTCGAGTGGACAGTATTTAGAAGAATTATAGAAATCCCCTAATGGGATACCATTAACGCACTCTTGTTTCTTGGTTATGGGAAAGAAATTTTCAGAGGATACTCCGCTTCTCAGAAGCCAAGGTTTTGTGGGATATCCACCAAGGAAGTCTCCTTTAACACATTAGGAGGGGACCGGGTATCTCTCTTGCGAAACGAACCGGTGCCTATTTATACCTCCTACCAACTAACTTACGAATATAGTATATACAGTTCTCTTTACGTTTTGAGGTGCGCCATTTCACCGATTAATTCCTTGTTTTAGGTTTACCTTTAAATATCCTACTTGTTTACTGGCAACACTATTTTCTTTCCTCTACAAATGTTCATTATATGTTTCTCTTCAACTATGAAGAAGATCAAGAATCAATCAAATATCACAATCCTACCATAATTTATGATTATAAAGATTATTATTAAAAGTATTAAATAATTAACATAACCAATTCGCAAATGATGCTTATAAAAAAACTATAAGGAAACAGGTGATCTGCGCCAAATCGACAGGTCACATCACATTCAAACAAAAGTTAAAGCGTATACCTTAAAAACAAATATCCATTTTGTGCTTGTCTCTTAGCGATTTAACTAAAATAAACTTTGGCCAAAAACAAAAATTAAACATATATCACAAGCAGTGCTGAATGTATTCTTCACTTGATAAGTGATCACTAAAACATATTGTTGTATTACGATCATCGATTGCGCTTAATAGTAAAAATGTGTTTGCATTTAATGCTCTTTATTATCAGTTATTGTGCGCGTAGGGAATGTCAGTTTAAGCTATAATACAATCATTACGATTGTTAATAATTAGCGCAATCGATTCTACAATATCGTTAATACCTAAGTAAACATTCTTTTTTAAATAAAAACGACAATGAAATGCTTTGCATTATTCCTGTAAATATAAATTAACTATGTAAAACATTTAACTGAAATAGAACTGTATATAAATAAAAATCAACGAATTGCTTTTCACCGAAGTCATGTCGGTATACTAAATAACTGTACTTAAATAAGTTACTTATATTACGCTCTTTAAGAGTTTACCCGTTCATCATCATTTCAATTGTGACCATCGATTTTTTTTACTCCCAGTAAAATAAAAACGGATTACATACATTAAAGTAGAATATAAAACAATTGTTGAAACAGGAAAAATACTACTTACAAAGTTCTGTTTGTTAATGTTTACGGCTTGATGTATTTATAAAATTACACCTATACATAATAATAAATCACTTTTGTAATAATTATTATTTACTGTAATACATATTAAATAATATATTAGTTATTTAATCTGTATTACAGTAAATAATAATTATTACAAAAGTAATTATTACAAAAAAAATAATTATTACAAAAAAAATTACAAAGGTAGTAAATAATAATTATTACATAGTGTATATAGCATTTGTATAAATGAATGACTTTGATATTCTTCAAGAAACTCACGAAGCATGCAAACTGTGCCAGTTTCTTTTAACATTCACTTGTACAAGTGTTAAATGACAACTTCTTAAAACAACCACAAGAACCAAGTAGACACATCAAGCCGTTCTAGATAATATACCATTAACAAGAGATTACATGATTTTTTTTAAAAAAAAAGAACGTCACTATATGTTAGGAGTTCAAGACCATTTCAATACTGACTCAATTAATTATACTTCTATGAGAATTACATTCAAAAACTTCTTTAATAAGCTACACGTAAATGGCAGTGTATAGTAATGAGCTTATCAGAGACTATATTCTTATTAACTCATGATTAAGGACCGTGAACATCTCCATATATGGAAGTAAGTCACTATGCAATGAGAGTCTTGAAAAAATCGATTACAGTAAACATTAATAAAAAGTATGGCCGTCATTCTGTAACAATATAACGATTGATCGATTTTATTGGGCAGTAAATCACCATATAAAATATCAACTACAACTACACAAAGATGTTTACACTAATAACACGCTGTTGTTTTTTTTTTATGCACCTTGCCATACCATTAAAATCGATTTTGTATGCAACAACCCTACATGCTACAAACTTACGTAAATACTATTTATTTGGCAATAGATATCAAGTAAAACACAATTCTAGGCCTTGAACCCCGGTTAAAGTAATAAATACAAGTTCAATAATGAATACACTGTTGTTAGTAATCATAACTACTGGTATAGTAATTGGCTCTTTACGTGAATTAAAAAAATACTGGATACATGAAACGCAATCTAAATCTTTTCTGCACCAGGCTTTCATAGAATAATCTGAAACAACACAAACAATTTCTGAATTTCTATCCATCTTTCTTTTTCTGGCTATACATTGCAAATGGTGGTAGTGTCGTTTTCTTTCTCACTTCCACTTCACTCTATCTTCGTCATCCTCAATAGTTATTCAGCTTTCCGTACGTCGATCCGTCACGTAATGGCTAAACGGTGGACATGTAACATGAGGCAGACTGGTTCGTTCCCAGGGACACATGTATAATTTGGGGGCTGGTACTTTTTTCGAACCTGCCTGCCTACCTACCTTCAACACATACACTGTAAATTTAGCTCAGATGATGACATTTGGAGATATCCTGTGTTTGCCATTCTTGCTGAGTATGCTATACTGTCCATAACTACACTATCACTTAACATCGAGTAAAAAGGAAGTGTTAGCCCCTTGTACATAAGAAATACGTTTGTGTCTAATATTAGGTACTTTAGGGTTTTTGTACAAGTAATCCTTAATATTTTTGATCACAAAAAATCAGTAAATGAAGCTGTACTGTCTTTGTAGCACCTAATCGCTGTCATGTAACATGCAAGGTCTCTGATTCCACTCATAGGGTTCATCTCTGCTCTTTTTTGGGTCAGAACCTGAAATGAAGATATAGTTGAAGAGAGAGTCGCCCTCGCTTACCAAGCTTTGGAAATACTAATGAGCTGCTCGGATCTGATTAAGCTCGTCGTCGGAGTCCGTGGGCGGCGCGTGTTCAGAGCCCGCAAGCACAGTGAGGTGGGTGGAATCGCTCTGCAGAGTACTGCATTCACCACCGCCACCGCTACTGCCCGGGCCGTTCCAATTGCCACACTGCGCCTTTTTCTGTAGCGCTTGCACATACGACTGGAAAGTAAGAGCAAAGTCAAATTAAAATTTTCTTTGTCATTAATAATTTTTTACCATTTTAAAACATAACTACTTTTGAAGCATAACTACGTGCATATCATAACGAGGAAAACAATACAGAGCTAGTCACAATTCACACAAATTAGCTTGAGGAGACATTGATATTGCGCGGCGTTTCACCGTCGAAAAAGATTGAGATGTAATAATTTTATTGCAAATCTTAAGGATAAAAATATTAGATAGTAGTATCGAATACTCCAAAGATAGTGTACGAGTATAATTTTTATCATATTACTTGTTTACCTGAGAGATGACGTCTCCATGTGCAGTGCGCACTTGGTACAGATATCTATATTTGCGCTGCTTCATCTCTGCCCGCTGCTCGCGTGTTACCGGTCGCGCTTGTTGCGCTTTTAACCGGAGCTTTTGTGCGCTTATACCTAGAAATAAACATAAACTTGCCTAGAATTTGGTTACTTATTTTATGACCTCTTTTCTGATCTTAATGAACAGAAAGGACAAATGATCTCGAACCCAAAAATGCGGACAATATATAACAGTCTTATTCATGCTATAAACTTTATTCTGTTTATTAACCTCTGGATAGTTATTAAAATTAGTATTTAAAGGTACATAAAAATACGTTCTCACTCTGTTCATGATAGATCCCGGTAGCTGTAAGCGCGCATTGGGCAGTAAGTCCAACAATTGCTGCGGCTGGCCAGGCCGCGAGTGTCAACCAAGACAATCGACAAGGAGGCGGAACAACAGGCTCCAGTTTTGCACGCTCCCATAACTATGACATAAAATAAAACATAATTTTTTCTTTATCTGTCACTTCATCAAAAACTAGCAAATATATATATATATTTATATGTACATGTATGTGAGCAACACATCTCTTAAGAAGGAAATCAATTATTCCAATTACATAACCCATAATGGATAATCTACATGTACAATCTTTCCTTCACAACTGGAACCCACAAAAGTAATCTATCAATCATTATTAGTCGATAGACGTCGACAGCTGAACTTAAGCGTGCCCCGGACCTCGACACACTAATCAGTCTTACACCTCGTCCAAAATGTTGGTAACTCTTGCATGAGGCAACTACGCGGAACTTGCCAGTCCACCGGCAGTCATTCCTATGGACAGTGTGCGCCTCCGCTCGTCGCCACTTAACTGTAGTACTGTTAGCAATGCCTATGCCCTTAGTTAATCTTGATATATCATTTAAACATCTATAATGAAGCATTTAGTTGAAAGAAAGTTTAAAATGCAAAGAATAACAAGATATAAAATGATCCTGGAGTAAACTGTCAAACAAGTGATTAATACCAGACTTTACAAGCATTTACCCATTTTAACATCACCATTCTCTCGAAGAAATAATCGAGAGTCGAAGCAATCACTGCACCTCCATAGACACTGGTTCCAAATATTGTAAGCACTGAAATAAATAGAAAATAATTATGTAAAATGTCTTTCGTCTGTATCGCTACACCGCCTACAAACTAAAGAATAAGGCTTTTTAACGTTTTTATGTATGTTGTTTTAGCCTTGAATGATCGTATTTATCAAGTAATTGTAATGAAATAAACCTTTACAGAATACATTTTTCATTTTATGTGCTCTTGTAAATCTTTTATCAAAATTAATAATTGCGTTTTTATTATGTGTATTAGACTGATATCTCACCTTTTTTCCAATACAAGTTGATGACAGCAAAGAAAATCCCTGAACAAAGCAACGCTACCACACACAACCAATACTGTAACAAGGAAATAATAGGCATTAAAAACAATTGACATTTATTAACTACTTTTAATTAACTATAAACACATATAGTCGTTTTTAAAAATGTTTGAAACAATATATATACTTGGGAATGTTTTAAACTCAGCGATATTTTATTGATATACCCAAATGTTGCGCATCCACCACTATGATAATATTAAACACATAGTAAAAAAAATGTTTTCGCATAAATAATACTTTTTCATGCAAGTTACATAACGCAGATATTCACTTCGCATTTAACTATGAAAAATAAAAAAGTAATCCTTAATAATAAAGTACTTAACAAACAATATAATCATGAAAAATTAAGCATTAATTGTACAATATCGCATTATGTGACATTAGTTAATATAAAATTCAATTTTGCCATAGTTTTTATTGACCTTCAATATATTTATGAAAAGCATTTTACAAAAAAAAACATTCGAATAATAAAAGAATGAAAGTTTAATGTACAGCTAGTTGATAAAATATAGGTGAGAGCACGTCGTTATTAGATTGCTCCACATTTTCACACTCTATTTAAAGCGCAAGCGACCTCGTTACAGGCACCAATAAACATCGTCTGCATTGATCAATGCGATAGTACAGAACCGGAACTGATCGAGTAAATCACATAGCCTTATGGTTTCCGTGAAACATAATAAGATTCAAACCCAATCTACAATCTATATAACAGCAATAATTATAGTCCGTCTTCGCTTAAAGTTAAAAACTAAAAAATAATCATTGTAAACCTTTGACAACCCACAATGGTGTAGTTGTTTGAAATACAAAGATCCCAGGTTCGATATAAGTGCCACATGTTGTATCGTCAAAGTTTTTCGAAATCACCTGGCTACCTAACATTCTCATATTGTAAAACTGTTGCCAGAATGTGGTAGCGTGGTTCCTGCTCTTGTTATATGAGATTCCTGGGCGATATACACATCCTCATCGTCATTAAGCACTGAGTAAAACTAAAGTCAAATGTTAGTTTTTTACAGATACAAAAAAATAGGGTTTGATTTCATATATCTCCATGAATAAATTATCGCATTCCTGTCTATTAGAGGAACACAATATTTATAAGAAGAGAGTTAGCACTTTTGAATGAATTAATTAATCTTATTATAAATTTTTCAGAAAAAATTATAAAAACGTAACTCATTAAATAAAACTAAAGTGCTTTGCAACTAATTAAAGACATAAACATTATTCACTTATTAACTACCTGCTTATTAAGGTAATTAAAAAGGTTATGTAAACTTCACACTCACTTTCACTAATAACTTTCACTGTACACACTTTGAAAAGCTGGAAAATTACATTAGTTAGTTTTATAATAGGTTATTTATAAATACTTCTTTTTGTTGTTTTCAGCATTGGGCTTTTATCGGCTGATGATAGTAATATTGATGACGAATCTATCGTCGCTCATGTCACCACTACAGTAGACAGGGTATAATATCTGTTGGTAGATGAAACTAATCATATCTATTTTATTGTCTTAAATCGCTAAAAAAAATTAAATATTTTTTGTTACCAATATGTGAATAACACAAATATACTAGTTGGGACATTCCCACAATAGTCATGTCAAATATTATAACGTAATATATATATTTATATTTATACATACTTTATAAATTTATGTACGCACAGCATTTCACATACAAAGCATATAACTTCGATATAATTTATATAAAACATATAGAAAAATAATTTAAGATGCTCATATTAAAAAGGTAACATTTTATGAGTAAAAATAAATATTTCTCTTTTTATGTATTATTTTTAAAGGATTATTAGCTTTGATAGCCAAAGGACATAATTATTTTTCAGCTTATTCAGCTTTTAAAAAGTCTATTAGTATTTTTAAGTATTTATCTTAAAGTCAAGGGCAGTAAAATATTTTCGGTTTTACTAAACAGCAAAAAATATATAATTTTTTTATATATTAAAATGATAAACGAACATTAACAAGCAGAAAAATCTTTGTAAATGCCAGGATGCAATCAAAAATATGATTACACACTTAAGAGGGTATTAAATTCAATCATTATATTGACTCAATAAAGTGCAAAAGCGAGTGATAGGATGTAACAACTAAGTTATGTTAAGCAGCAGCAATAATGAGCTATCTGTGAGTATTGTTTAACCAAGGTCAACATATTGTTTGTGTCTTATTTTTTACACAAAAGAAATATTAAAATATTATTACCATATTAAATGTAAGCTACAGTTCTCTATAAAGTTATACCATATATATATTATATAGCAAAATTATCTCATTATCTTTACTAATGTGCACTATAGGATAAGATAATATAACAAATCATACTATAGTTAACTGTTTAATTTAACCATTTGGTAATTAAACTACACACCCTATTTGTTAAAGCAAAATATACAATAAGGTGCAGTGTGAATAATCCTGTCTTGTGCAACATTGTTATTAAGGAATATATCATTTACCATACAATGAACATCCTATTTGTCTCATCAATTTGCACAATAAGAATATTGTTGTACCAAATGAAAAAGTTATTTATAAAAAAGATAACAAAGGTTTTAATGTATTATAGTACTTACTGAAACAAGATGGCTATCTAAGAAGTGATCATAAATAGCCAAACCAGCAATGGCAATTAGAAGCCCAGTATGAAATCCAGTCATAAAGAGGCCAACATACTGTATCAACATTGTTATGAGCCCAAAGAGTAATCCGGCACATAAAGCGACCCCTAAAACATATTTATAAATAAAAGTTTTTTACACTTAAAATATTTTAACAAAGCAATAAATATTTCCACATACCAACATTTCCATATGGTGGCATAAGGTATTCTTGCAAGCAAATTAAATACACAATTGCTGAGCCAAAAGTAAAACCTGTTAAAAACATACTCGCTTTGAAGCACCTATAACCTGAAAAAAAATTATAATATCAACATTATTATTTTATACTATTATTTAAATCACAATGCAATGTAACAATATGCTAAGGAATATGATCTATATTATAAATAAACATTTTCCAAATGATATTTTTAAAACAAGTGTAAAAATTTAAAACCAATATTTGATTATCTTACCAAATAATGTATAAACAATCCCAAAGACAATATACATTGCACAAATAACACTGATAACAGGATCATAATTGTAGTCAATAGAAGTACAAAATGATCCCTCAATATGGGGACCACTATACTTAATAGTCATGTTTGGTGGGCCTCTAGTCACCTGTGGCACAAGCTGTCCAACTGAGGACATCTTGGAAATAAACTTTTCTTATCACTTAAGAATATTCTGTAATAAAATAAATATATCCATAAATGTAATATACACAATCAAAATATCTTTGGAAAATACTGGGTAAATATCCACATGCATTATTTAATATTTGCTGTATGTAAATCATGCACACAAATTAATTTTGGAATTATAGCTGTATACATAATATGACACAATGAGATTTTCTTATAAAATAAAAAACTTTGATCAATTTGAGTAACAATTGTTTTAAGTTTTTCAAAATGTAATAAAGGAATAACTTAATTAAATTCTTGAAATTATTAAAGTACTGTAATAAGATGAGACAAAAAATTTGGAAGCTTACATATTACACAATGATCATTTTGTACTGTTCCTCAATGCCAATGAAAGCATTAACTATAAAGAATGTTAGATACTACAAAAATATTTTTTTTTACATGATATATGGTACACAAAAAAATACCTTAACACATAGAATGCCTAAGAACCCTTACATACCTATTAATATTTTGAAAAGTATTTATTTGACAATATACATACAACAATATAATATTATTTGCAGAGCTAATTAGGTAGTACAGTTATTTAATTAATATATAAATTTTTATTTATCGGTATCAAATATAAATCGAGTGTCTAAACAACTCAAGTGTATTATTGTCTAAGATTTTCGTATACATTTTCGAAGAAATACCTCGAAAAACAAAACTTTCTACACCTATCTGCAATTGTGGTAACCAAAAGAAAATTTAAATATGAAAGGATACGAAAACGTAAGTTGTTTTTACTTAAAGTCCGAAATAATGTTCACTGAAAACATTAAAATGTGACAGTCCAAAATTTAGAATAATTACTTAAATGCATAACCAGTTTGACCTAAACATTACTTTCACCATTGTTCTAAATAAATATAAAATTAATTGAACATGATCGCAACATTAAAAAATATGTACTAGAGCTTGACTATGTATATATAAATTACACCACCACAAAATATTTAAGTACTTACCATTGCATTAATGTAACAATCTCATATTGTGATTGTAACACAAACTAAAACTGAGAAATTATTGCAATTTTAAATTATACTACTGATTTTCCACTTTTATTTAGACATGAATATAATTACAAAGGAGTGAATCAAAACACAATTATTGCAGGCAGATTGATTACAATCTGAACATAAAATTAACAACAAAGGTTTTCCTTGAGTGTTCTCTCAATCAAGATTTTTTTGTGTGCAGTCATTCCTTTTCACGCAAGAAATATCAAATATTTTAAATATTACGATTATTTTAAGATAAGCTTTACATTTATGCTATTAGGTTAAATGTTATTACAACTTAAATATTATATTTTTAAAAAATGTGGTATATTTTTTTATAATGTGTTCTTTCAGTTTTTTCTATATAATGGAAGGCTTTCATATATTATACTTTAAACCTGAGTAAAAAAACTATTAAACTACTGAAGGTAATGTTAATTCATTCCGCTTAATAGTTTTATCTGAAACTATTTCATCAATACTTTTTGAAATACCAAGCTCAATTTATGCTCTATTTCGTCTTTATTCATAGAGTATTCGGAATATTATAAAATTTTAAAAGCACAACATGCCATTAACTGATCAAACTAGATACATACTTCGAATCCACAAGTATTTTTACATTCCCATTAATGTCATGAAATTGAGTAATGAAGTTAATTTTTGGAAAGTAAATATATGTACAACTGGTATGATTTTTTAAATTTTTCCCAACAAATATAAATTTAATTAATAAGCCAAAGTAATATTTGTGGAAAGACATTGACTAAAGATTTTTAAACTGATTGACATAGAACAATATTTCTTATTTTAAAAAATGAGACAGGAAAGTTTAAAATAACAATTACAGACTTTAAAATGAAGTTAAATATTTCATTTCACCAAAAATTCAATCAAAATTACTTTGTCATGTAGTGCTTTAAATTTTAACTTAACCAATATTACTTTGATAAAATACAATTAATCGTACAATTTCAGTGGCTATTTTAAAAATGTAATTTTATGCATTCTCTTTAGTGAAGTGAATTATGAAATGTATAGTTTTAATTCTAAATTATGATGCAACTAAAGCTATTGATACTGGCAAAAAGTTATGACTATTTCCATTTCTCTAATAAAAAAGTGTGGACATAAGCGATAAATTAGGTGGTAATATATGTATTATATATTATAGTATTATCGCTTGACATTTGCCGTTTACTATACTCACTCGAGAACGTCACATCGCCACTTGGAAATCACTTTGTTGTAACATATAATCCGCGGTTGCTGCTACTATTCTCTAAGTATTAATTTATTAGTGATATTCTGACGCTTGTTTTATTTTGTTCGTGCGATATTGGATTAGTTTAAGAAGTAGTAGTTGGGTGTTATCAGTAATATTACTTAGACACGTAGAGTAAATATACTGAACAACTTTCTGAAAGTTTCACGCGTTTGTCACTAAACATATTTTAAAACGTGTGTGCCGAATAAAATGTTTTGGATTGTCATTGCTGAAATATAAATATTACAAAGCCATTCCAAGTGCAGCTTCATTATAAAATTTGTTGTAAAACTAAAATTCCAGCATGAAAATAACTGTTACCACGCTCAACGACGAAATATTCGTTCTCGATGTTTCGGAAGATTTGGAATTGGAGAATTTCAAAGCCTTTTGTGAAATTGAGTCTGGTTTCTCAGTTAAAGACATCATATTGAATTTCAACGGCAAGCCGCTTTTGGATGACAATAAGACGCTAAGGGACCACGGCGTACACGATGGGGACGTCATCGTTCTGCTCCACATGTTACAATCCGCTTCTAATCTCAGCGTTAATGATGCCAGTCAAGGTGCCTTTGTTTATATTATTTTCACTTCACACACGAAAATGCAATGTCATGTTTCTTTTTGACTTTCGTTATACGTCATTTCGTATAACGTACGCCGAAGGATTATTTTAATTGGATGAAATTAAAAATATAAATGACAATTTGTTGCTGTCAAAAAATTATTTGTTTGTTTTGTTTAGAGTTTTTTTGATAAATTTATTATAAAACAAATATTCAGCATTGCCCACAGGTTTGGCTAATCTTGACTTCAGTAGTATTCAAGTGCCACCTTGTGCTGCAAGTAGTACAATGGCTGCACGCAGTCCACCTGTGGAAGAAGACCCTCGTCTTATCAGGGAGATGTTTTTAGCCAATCCAGACCAGCTTGCATTACTTAAGCAAAACAATCCAAGATTGGCTGATGCATTACTAAGTGGAAACCTTGGTTAGTTGAAAATCAGAACAACTATGAATAATTCAATATCATATTTAAATAATATCAAACAAGACTTCTTCATAAATATTTATCAATATGTGTTCCTCTAGATACATTTGCTTCAGTACTTAGAGAACAAATATCAGCAAGGACAGAACGTCAACAACAAAGAATAAGGTAGATATTTGTTATAATAAATCTTTAGTTTTGAAAAAGAAATTAATTATTTTCTTAATATGTTAGATAAGGGAGCAATTTTTGTAACAATATTTTAATTATGCTATATTAGGACACAAATAGGTTTTTACATCCTTCATTTGTATGTTGTTGGCTAAGGTTATAAACAAAAATAACTCAGTTCTGAAATGTTTTCTGGAGCTATTATTAGCAAAGATGTTATGACTTGCAAAATTTAAAATATTAACACTTATTGACTGGTAATTTTAAGGAAAAAGTCTCATGACTAAAGTTCTGTAGTTACACTAGGACAATTTAAATAATTCTTTCTGTTTGATGTGACATTTTTGTTGTTTCACTCTTCTTTTAGTTCATCATTACTTTCTGATACCATAGTCACTTCTTTGGTATTATGTTTATATTAAACTCATTCATTGATACTTAATATTTTTTCATTTTATCAATTAAATATTTATTACAATAATTTTGGAGAGTATGCTCAGATAATAGTTTAAGCTATAGAGAGGAGTATTTGCATTGTTTTTGTTAACTAGTAAAACAATGGGGAAAAAGAAGTTTTCTCATGGTATGTTCACAACTTTGACCCCATGAGCACAGATTTATCCATAGCCAATTGGCAGTTTGGCCATGAGAACATTGGTAAACCCGTGATCAGTCTGCAATGTTTAATGTTGATTTTAATTCATGTAAGATTATGTGATAAATGTGTGTATGGTTAGAAATACATGACATAGAGTAAGTAAAAAAACTTATATGTTCCCAATAAACAATTTTGTAAGGAATTGATTATATAATAATAATGTAAATTTCAATAAACAGGATGATGAATTCAGACCCATTTGACACAGAAGCTCAAAGAATGATTGCTGAAGAGATTAGACAGAAGAATATTGAAGCTAACATGGAAGCAGCAATGGAGTACAATCCAGAAACATTTGGAACCGTTGTCATGTTATATATCAATTGTCATGTTAATGGGTTAGTTTTAGTTATAATTTATAGATTTTACTAACTGCTGTTTAATTAATGTGTTACCTTATTTGTTATGATTTCATTACTGTAATTGTCAGGTTTCCTGTCAAAGCATTTATTGATTCTGGCGCTCAGACAACAATCATGTCTGCAGCTTGTGCAGAGAGATGTAACATTATGAGACTTGTTGATACCAGGTAAGTAAAGTTTGATAAAGAAATTTGCTAATTTATTTTTTAGAGTACCTTGGCTATGCTAGGTTTACCTTGTTTATATTTTGCACACTGATATTCCCCAATTTTTACACTGATGTATTTACAGAATGTAAATACATAATACATGTGAATGTTATTTGTAGATGGGCAGGTATAGCTAAAGGTGTTGGAGTGCAACGAATCATTGGTAGAATTCACATGGTTCAAATGAGGATTGAGAAAGACTTTCTCACTACCTCATTTTCTGTCCTAGAAGAACAGCCTATGGATATGCTTCTGGGCTTGGATATGTTAAAGAGACATCAGGTATGCAGAGATGTTTATATTTGTATATTTATGGTAACAATTTATTTTGTGAGAGTATATTTTCATTAATTTAGAGCAGTGTCTCGCAAACTTTTTTAGTCTGTGGCACGCTAACTGAGGAATTGTGAAATATGTTAAGAAAATGTATATTTAAAAATAATTAAAAAAAATTGTTTTACAAATAGGTACATTAATTAATATTTGGTACAATAGAAAGGAAC